>WEDG01002986.1:0-76360 GCA_017591395.1 Schistocephalus solidus
AATTGGGCTACCGATGGTCGATAGAGACTGCTTCTTTTCGGGCAAATTGTGAGGAAGTTTCTTTAACTTCTCTATCTCCATCTTCAGCCCCTGCATATCCTTTTCAATCTCCGAAATTTTTTGAAGCAGTTTAAAGCATGTCGCACACGCTTCGTCCTCGTAATTGATATCAAAAAAACTTACTAAACTCTTGGCCCGTTTGGCGGGAGGTGATTTTAAGGAAACATGTCCAGAAATGAGGTCATTCGTATTATGATTTATGTTTATTCCATGATTGAAAATTAGGTCAGCGAGTTTGTTGTGCGGCGATAGCACATTGGTATCACCGTCATTCCCCGCACGCTGGTGCCCCGGTTCGAACATAGGCAGTGCCACGTATTTCGCAAGATTCCCGAAGGGGTATATTTTTGACTTCCATGATAGATCGCAAAAACGATCAAGGGTGTTAAAAATATGGGACGAAGGTTTTAGCGGGAGCAACTTTATGAATAAAATATCGAAATGACTCAGCCCTCTGTTTAAGTCACTTTAAGTCACTTTATTGATTGAAATAGGCTTTCGCCCTTGAGCTCCCTATTCATATGCAAAAATGTCAATAGTAAAACTGTTTACAGTGATATATCTGACAAATGAAAATGTAGGGTCATCGATAAGTGTGGGCCCAGGCGCAACCTGCCACTGTTTACACAATCTTCATTATATTGACAATAGTTTCTCAGAAAATGAGTATCAAGTTTGAATTTAAATGTGTCAACAGTTTCTGAAAGGACAACCTCGTCAGAGAGTCCGTTCCATGCTCCAACGACCCTCTGCGAAGAGGCGTTCCGACGGACTTCCGTGTGGAAAAACTTCCTCTGCAGTTTAAAGGGATGACCCCGCAGATGTTCCGTCCCAGCCAATTCGAAGAATTCAGCAAATTCTAGGGCACAATTGCGGCCTCTGACAATCCGGTAGGTTTGGATGACGTCACCGCGTAGTTGCCTGTAATTTAGAGGAAACAAATCAAGTTCAACCAGTCTGACTTCGTAAGGCAGATTACTAAGATTCTTGACCATCTTCGTAGCCCTCACCTGCACTCGTTCCAGCTGTAGATAATCCTTCTTAAACCACGGACGCCAGGCCTGGATGGCATATTCCAATAGAGATCGAACAAATACCCCGTAGGTTTTTCGGAAGTGTTCCTTATCAATCTGCACAAACCCACGTCTGAGCGCAAATAAGACCTGTGTAGCGCGTTAAGCTGCCTTTAAACACTGTGAAGATGGTTTAAGTGAGGAGTTTATTAGAACACCGAGGTCCTTCTGTTCCTCAACAATTGAAAGGGGCTGCCCACTGGAAGATCTTGTGGAGTTGCTGTCGAGAAGTGTACAAGAGGAGGATATCGGGCGTATCCGCTGTTTTGCTGCAGTAGTCTCATGAGGATGAAGAGTATGTCGAATAGAATCCAACGCTTGATAAATAAAGTCCGCAAGAGTGACTTGTAGACTGAACTCCCGAAAGTAGTAAATTCCTCGGAGGTCAAAAATTTTAAACTGAATTCGAAGCGTGCAGTTTAGTTGTTGGCAGATTACAGCTGTCAGTCTCATGGAATTTATACAGCTCGGCAATCCTTGGTTCACACTTTTAAAAGGATTTGACTAGAATGCCTGTGATTGAGTTACCTCATTTTAAGGGGTTTGGGTATTTATTCAAAATGTAAACTATACAAGTTATGGACCAGCAGCCGGCTCCCTGTATGCTTACTCGCATTGTAACAGTGGCGTTGCCTCTGTGTAGCCTTCCTTGTTCAAAATGACCGTGGATCAGGTGTACTTAGGGACTTCTATCTGTCAGAAGGTGGTGCTGATTAATTGTCTAGTTACAGTACTTTCGCTAATCGTCCACAGTTCCTCTTTCGTAACGTTAACTGAATGCACAGTGAACATATAGCAAGTAAGGGATCCTACGACATTAGGATGGGGCGGATTGCACTGTGTCCATTCACGTGACACTCTCTCCTCTGATATGCATTGAGGCCCTTGTGCATTGAATGCCACTTCTTTTCAAAATAATTTCACCCGGTAATTCCGTAGCGTCTCAGTTGTGTTTATGCTCAGAGCACTACAGTCACCAGGCTAAAGCTCAGGTCCTAGCAAAGGACAGAAGACACCCAGGATAGGAATTTATTGGGCACAGACCTCCAAGTTCCTGTCTCAGGTAGCAATGGTCGTTGACGAAGTCAGGGCTAGTGTTCGCTGCATACAGTCATGTCTGAGAGATAAAAGCAGTGTTGGCAGCTGCATTGATATGATTTCAGTGCAGGTTAACGTGTTCTACAATTGGTGCGTATGGCACTAACAGAGGGCTATCATGTCGTGTGGTACAATGGCGATAGCTGTGTAGCGCCCGAAGTAGAGTGTAGCACCCGCCGAACAACGATAATCAGTGTGCTTAAATCCTGGATAAGTCTGAGATGAATAGAGTTGTTAACCACGTCAGCACTCATCCATACGATAAAGTATAATAAGACTACAGCGAGTCATAAATTTATGATAATAATGCACGTGAAGTGAATACATAGTAACGAAAGCACTTCAAAAGTTGGAGGCCTAACTGTAAGATATGACTTGTCTGGATGGGAAGTGACGCAGACACGTTTCCTACTCGCCAAGCAAGGAAGTAAAACATTTAGAACTGGATGTGCTTAAACAGAAATTATTGCGTCGGTGGCGGCGGTTACTCTATTATTCCTATCTGTAGGGGCACTATCGTAGCGTCCAAGCAGTAGGTACATGCAGAGTGCTACGATAACCAACGGAAGCTCCGATGGAAGTACAACAACCGGTACCTCAAATGAGTTTTTAGTGCTACTCAAAACGCTGTCGGTAGCCAATGCTGGTTATGTTAAATAGTCAGTATTTCTGTTGATTTACTTCCTCCTTCCTACCTCCTGTCTATTTCTTTCGCTGTAAATGATAATGAGGGTCCGGTAGCGTGGCTTAGACTGCGGTTTTTAACCCAGGAAGATCATCCTGTTGTATGTCGTTCCATTTTTGTCGGTTGGCCAGTGTCTGCTGTGCGTGGCTCGTGTGACGACCGCTGGATACTTTCAGCTAGTAGTGGTTTTCTGTGGGGTTGCTTACAGCGTTTTTTTTACTGTTTACTTTTTTTGGACACTTTCCCTTCGCCTTCTTTTGTCCTGTGTGCTTGTTCTGGGCCTATCTCTCTTCCAAGACAGCCTTCTCTCCCTCTTCTTTTTGGCGCATTTAACACGCGGCAAGTTGTCTTTGTTAGATGAGCTGGCCTTCCTTTCGGTAATTCTGTCTGGGCCATCGCTCGCTAGGTTCATGGACAGGCTTTTCTGCGTGAAACAGTGGGTTTGCTAGGGGCTGCATGGTTATCATGGTATTGTGCTGTTCCATACACAGTCTGCGCTCTTTTGTGTCGTCCAATAACTTGATTCCTTTTCTCTTTTTTCTTACCGCATTGCTCCCTTTGTTCTACTGAACAACTGTTTGTCTGGTCACGCCACCTGCATATTCGTCCACTGCCAACTGCGACGTTCGGCCATGCGATTTAACCCCTTGCCTAGAGTCCTCTGTCCGTGAGGACTTTGCTGTGAGAACACGTGCTTTGTTTACTTATCAGGCGCGTGTGGCAGCCGGTGAAAACTATGCACTTGTAGTGGTTTGGTGTGGGGTTGTTTCTGGGGTTGTTTTTAACCGTTCTCCTTCCTTCTCGCACTCGGTGGGATACTCTTATAAATTGCCGCATTTTATTCGGCCTTGAGTATTCCTACCTGGCAGCCCTGTTCTTCATGGTACCCCTACAGCTCCTCTGTCTGCGGCCACATGGCCATGGGGGATCGGCGTTGTTTACTTGTCATGTGGGTTTGGATATGGGGAGAAACCTACCTCAGGCAGTGGTTTCGTGCGGTTTTGTTTATCGGGTGATGTTAACTTTAGAATTTAGAAATAAGAATTTATATTTGGTTAGCACCGGGAAGGTACTGTCTCCCCATTCGCGGAATTCCTGTGTAACAGCCACAAGATCCCTAGCCTTTGATAGTACAGAGCGGGAGCACCCGCCCCCTATGTTCAGTGGCCCGTGAACCACTGAATGAATTAGCCACTCTCCCTAAAAAACAACCACGTTGCCCACTTAAACTGTTCGTTCTAAATGCCAGATCCTTGCTCAATAAAATGCCCGTGCTTCAGACTCTAGTCTTTGTCCACTGTCCAGATATCGTTATAGTAACTAAAACATGGGCAACATCTGCCGTAGCTGACCCCGAACTCTGTCTTATAGGTTATACTTGTACTCGAAATGATCGCCGTGACAGTCGTGATGGAGGAAGCTGTATCTATATTAAACAAGCGCTGGCATTTCGGACCTTAGATCATCCACAATTTACTGCAGTTGACGAGAGCTGCTGGCTTCAAATTACCTTAAAAAATAGTAGCTCTTTACTCATTGGCTGTGTCTATTGCCCGCCTAATACCAGTGAGGATTTCTATCGTTGTCTCTCACAAGCATTCCATGCTGCAGTTGACTTAAATTTTAAGTATTGTTTAATTGCAGGTGATTTAAACCTTCCTGACATTCGCTGGTTTCCGGTCCCCTCCGGCCCCATAAAGTTAGAGGACTTCCTCGAGGCCGTAGATATTGGTATGTTGACCCAGGTTGTTGACTTCCCTGCCCGAGGATCAATCATACTTGATCTAATCTTCTGCAGCGGTTGCCTGCCTTTGACAGTGTCGTCATTAGGCCCAATTGAGAGCTCAGATCATGATATCGTTGTTTCTACACTACAACTCGAAACGGATTAAACGCTCTCCAAAAAATATAGCTTTATCTTTGATTTTCGATTAGCGCTTTCGACAGAATTATTGATACATCTCAACTCCCATGACTAGTCTAATTTCTTTATGTGTCAGGATGTGAACACCTGTACCGGTATGCTTTACGAAGTTTTAGATCCACTTATTTCTCGTTTTGTTCCCCGTAAGAAATAAATTAATGTCACGGATGAGGTTTATCACCCTTTATCTTTTCGCCGTAGGTTGCGTAAACTCTTTCGTCGATTCCATTTGCAAAACGACATTTCCGTTCTGCCCTTGATTCACCGTATTTTTGAGCAGGCCAAGAGGCTAACCGAAGAAAAACGGCCAGCCGAAGAGGTCAAATATGTCGAAAACCGTTCGTTAAATGTAGTGAAACTTTTTTCACGCGCAATAAGAACCCATGGTAAAACATGGCATCCCGTACTACTGGACTCCGTTGGTAATCCTGTAGTTGATGACAAATTGACGGCTGATAGTTTTAACGTTTTCTTGTCCAGAACATTTATTCAAAATTCGACCGCTCCCCCTCCGCATGTCCAGGTTTGGACCGGAGCCGTCCTCGAGACCATAACTTTTACCCTCTGAGACGTAACCGTAGCCATTCAACGTTTTCGTCAATTTTATAGTCCTTGACCAGATGGCGTACCGATCAGTATTATAAAGGCGGATGCTAATTATATTTTCCCGTCACTTCTATGTAAGATATTTAATCTAGCTCTTGAAAGTGAAACCTTTCCCAGTGTATGGAAGGAATAGCACATTCTACCTATCTCCAAGCACGGTCAATCAACGTCATTGAAGATTTTCAGCCAATCAACACACTGTCCGCAGCTTCGAAAATACTGGAGACCTTGACCAAAGATAAGATGATGTATCATTTAACTGAGAATAACATATTGAGTGCAGCCCAGCATGGGTTTCTCAAAACAAGGTCTTATGACACATGTCAGCTCTCTTTCTTTGATCATGTTCTACAATCTAGGGATAATGGCTTTGCACTTTACATTGTCTATTTAGATTTAACCAAGGCCTTCGATCGTGTTGAACATGCCCTTCTTCTCCTGAAACTCTCCTCTTTCGGTATATGTGGTAAACTTCTGAGCTTGATATCTTCTTACCTGAGCTCTCGTACACAACATGTTAAGATCTCCAATGCTATCTCAAACTCGGCACGTGTGAGGAGTGGAGTTATTCAGGGTAGTGTGCTAGGCCCGCTTTTATTTTGTCTTTTTGTCTATGATATGCCAGGTTTATTTCGAAATGGTAGGCCCTTTATGTATGCCGACGATTTAAAAGTTGCCTATCGATACAAGCCAGCAGATCGCGAGACCGTGCTTGATCTATTAAAAAAATGATCTCGAGGCCTTTGCCCAGTGGTGCTGCAAATGGCGCCTTTCCCTTTCTTGGCACAAATGTTCCGTTATGGTTGTCGGTGACAACCATCAGCCACATCTAAGCATAGATGGCCACGATATAAATGTACCTGGCGTTGTTAAGGACCTGGGCATATAATCTTCCAACGGTCTCAATATTTCAAAGCATTGCGCCCTGATTGTCTCCAAAGCACACAGAACTGCTGGGTTTATCCTCCGAAATTTTAAAACTATTGATATTACACTCCGCGATTATAAAATGTACGTTAGACCTGGCCTGGAATACTGCTCGTTTCTATTTAGCCTTCTGCGCGCTAGCGAAAGGAAGAAAATAGAATCGGTCCAGCACTTCTTCACGAAAAGAATTTTATCGTTGGAGCACCGTTATCTGTCGTATCAAGAACGCTCTGGGCTTGTAAACATTGATCCCTTATTGTTTCGTCGAGTGCAGAAGGGACTCTTTTTGCTGTTTAAGCTTTTGAATAGTCGTACATTTAATCTTCTTACCACTGTGAGGCAACTTGACCATCCTCGGCGCAGCAGTCATCGCAATGTCTTTTTATTTCTTCCATTAGCTCGCACAGTTAAGTATCGACGGTTCTTTTTGGTAAACGCCATGGCCATGTGGAATAAACTTCCCCATAATATAAAAATCCAGCGGAGTTATTCTTTGTTTAAGATAATTATTACTAGTTTTTTGCATTCAGAACAGTTTGAAAGAATTCTGGGCACCGACACGGTAGAATCTGTTTTCCTGTCCGATGGAGTGCGCGGCATCTGAACCCGATCCCAGGTGTTACTTTGAGAGATACGGCACCGTCTCTGCAGCCTGCACCCACTGACTTATTCGGCAGACAGTGAGCAACCGTACACGGATGCTTTCTTGTCTGGGGCAGAATCTCCGTTCCTAGCAAAAACAGAGAGACTGCATACAGACTTCAATTGTGTTAACCCTTCCCTGATCTGAATTGCTATCATCCTTACAGGCGGTAGTTTTTTTCCTGAAAAACAAAAAGATAGGAAAAACATTTATAATGATATATATTCAGGAGTTTTTTTCACTGCCAGCCTCTACCCACTGAATATTTCATCTGAAAATGCCTGTAAACCGACATTATATACAACTATTATGATTATTATTATTATTATTATTATTGTCCTCGTCAGTTGTACTAGATCCTCCTCTCACTAACAAAGCCTTGTTTTTTACCCTTCTATTGGCGCATTTTAACACGTAGATTGGCTGCGCTAGTTATCAGTTCAGTGTATTCCTCTCTCTCTCTCTCTCTCTTATGCTGTCTGAACCGTCGCCTGCTTGCTGCGCGGATGGTCTGATATATGTGACACAGTGGGTCTTTTATGGTTCGAAAGGTCATCATGGGTTTGTCCGGTATCCGTTGCTGGTCGTGCTGTTTCATGTAGTCCTGAAAACCTTGCCCCTTCACCTCCTTTTCTTACCATATAGCCTCCTTTGTTATGCGCGTTAACTGTGGGTCCGGTTACGCCGCCTTGTCCCCCGTGCACTAGCTTCGGCGATGTGCGATCATGCCTGAATTAATGGGTTGGTTTACTTATTTCCATTTGGGTCTTTGTCTTACGCTGGCCTGTCATTTCTAGTGCTGCATGGAGTTTGAGTTCAGTGTAAGCTATCCGGTTGAGTGAGGGTTTGGTCTGGGGTTTTTTTATGATAGGGGTTCGGTTAATGGTTAGATTTCCGGTAAGCGATGGTTTAATTGTTAGAGTTAGGGTTACCTTTAGGGCTTGGATTGGGTTTAGTTTTAGGGTTACAGTTAGCGTAATAGGTAGGGTTAGTTTAACGGTTAGGTTTCAGTTAAGGGCTTATATTGGGGTTTCTGTCACATTTAAGGTTACGGTAAGGTTTCCGGTCAGGGTAAGCAGTAGGATCAACCTAACTCGGTTGGAGGAGTGGTTGAGTGAGTGGCTTTTGCAGTTCAATGTCAATAAGTGTAAAATATTTCCTTAGGCAACCCATCCGGATCTGCCAACAGTAGAAGCTGATTTATCAACGGTGCAGCCATATAAGACGTGAAAACCCCAAATGAACTTAGGGTGCTGAAGACCACCACCTTAACATTGTTCTCTCATGTTCGAGGGTGGCAAATAAGGCAATGTCTGTGCTGCACGCCACCAGGAGAGCCTTTTTGGATTATGATGATGGTCTCTTTGTCAAGATTTGCGGAACAATCGTAATGCCCCATTTGGCATGGGCTATACATGCCTGGAGACCCTGGACAGTTCAAGATCAAAACTGTCTCGAAAGAGCCCAGGGGGGCCACAAAAATCGTTAAGAGTCAGGTCTTCTTGCCGTGCGAAACACATAACAAATCTTAATCTGTTCCCTGCAAGTAGTAGACCATGTGCGGGGATCTCCTAGAGATGTTCCGCATTGGGAAGGGGCTGATTTTCTACCTGGTATTTGAGGACTTCTCCGAATTTTCCACCGCGAACCATCTCCGAGAAAACCCATTAAAACTGCGAATTTAGCAGACTAGGCTTGAGGTGCGCAAGTTCTCCTTCTATGCCAGAGTGGTCAAACCATGGAATGACCTCCGTGCCGATTTTGTAATGTTACCATGGCTGAAAATGTTAAAGGGAATCTCTACAGGTTTATGTTCTAAAATGAGCCGGAGCGATGAGGGCTTTAACTTGACACTCGAGACTCCTGGCCAATTTGTTATATTTTATGGTCCTCGTCAAACTATTACAATCCACATCGGTTCTCTGTACATGGAAATTAAGCTTAATTTACAACTGGGGCACTCAAAGACCCATGCATACTGCCCTCACGGCTGACCCGCACGCTCCTCGAGTTTATTCCACAAAATACCTTTATATCAACGTCAATAACTGCGGCAGTTAACTGGATTGTGATGTCGTCATGTTTGCGGATGATATTAAGTTTCGAACCGTCATCCAAACTGCAGTTGACGTAGAGCATTTGCAGACGAACCTAACCCAACTTCAACAATGATCGAGGGATTGGCTCTGACAATCAATGAGAACAAATGCACTATTCTACGATTCGGCAGGCCCAGTACTCCGAACATTTTGGATATCTGCCTTAATGGTATGTCCCTGCAAGAAATGTACACGCAGAAGGACTTGTAAATGTAGATCAAGACCTCGCCTAAACTCTCGCTGCATTGCTCAAAGTTAGCCAAATATGCCATGTATCTTCTGCACATTGCCAAGCGGGCTTTCTCTGCTGTTGATGACGACTGCTTCAATAAATTCTTTCGAACCTTTGTGCATCCGCACCTCGAGTTCACTATTCAAGCTTTGAGACTCTGAACCGCCTAGGACTTCAGCATCTAGGAAAAGGTTCAAAGGCGTTCAACCAACCTTTTGACTGGAAAGGGCTCATTACCGTATGAAACACGTTTGTCTTAACTTTATTTTTGTCTCAGTTGAAACTAATTCTTATGAATACGGTACTACTTCCTATAATTCAGTACCATTTTACGGACTCTTTTATATCAAATTTACCGCATATGCTTACTGACATCAAACCCTCTAACTAATGACCTACTTGCTAACTTATACTTGCCTGTATTTATATTTCTTTAATATGTTCGTAGTCATTTATATATGCCCTTTTCAATTAGCCCACGGCTGCTTGTCTTCGGCATGCAATTATGCAAACCATCTCTTTTAGAATTTACCTTATGTATCAAATATTTCTGAGCCACCTTGTAACCAGTAGGGAGTTTAAAGATATTTGCCTATCCTCCCCTTAATAAACTGAACTGAAGTGAAATGGAATTGAATTGAAATGGCACCTTCTAATGCAGCCGACCGTTGGGGCTATATTTGTAGACTCACCCATCCATAAAAGCTCATTGCCAAGAAACAATGAACGTTCAGAAAAAGATTGGGAAAATATGATTCCTAAGATCAATTAAGAACTTTGTATAATAAGTTATGGCTTTAAATAGGGCTTTATTTAGACATATTGCCGGCGAATATCTGCGTACTTAACTTTTGTCCATAGTTAAGTCAACGTACGAAAGGGGAACAGAAGAGGGTCTAAGAGTGAAACCTTCGGTGCTCCACATTTTACTGATACCCCTTTGGATACTGCTGTACCAGCAATTGTTTTTTACAGACTACATGACATGAAACTTTTTGAAGTAAACTGCAGGTAAGATGAATGCTAACAACTATCCACCCATAGGCCTAACAAGCATTTGTCGCAAGATTATGGAAAGAATGATTAAATGAGCAACTAGGAAATTCCCAGAAGAAAAGGATTTCTTCAAGACTTTGTAACATTTCCTTCAACAAAACCACTCATTCTTAACCAATATGCTCTATTAAATTAAACAGTGGTCCTGATTGTTTAATGAAGGTACAAGGATCGATGTTGTTTGCATTTACTTATACTAAACATTGATATTGCTCCAAATGTTCCGTTACTATACAAGGCTCTAGAATCAGAGATAAGGTGAACATGCCAAATTGCATAGGTGATTTCTTAATCGACCGATCGCAAGTTGCGGGCATTGGTTACTTGAAGTTAATGCTAGTGCCAGTTTTGAGTGGGGTACGTCAGGGTTCTGCACTCGGACCATTGTTGTTTTTAATTTTGCCGATGATTTCTTGAATGGACTGGCCTGCAATGCAATCATGTTGCAGATGCCATCACCGTATGGCGACTCATCAAATGTAAGAACGAAGAACAGAAACTGCCGGAAAGACTTATTCGCTTAGATAAATGGACCAATAAATGGCTGCTGAGGTTTAACATTGAGAATATGTCTTGCTGCAGCTCAAAACGAAGAATAAAAGGGCCAATGAAGATATTCCTTAGCAAAAGGTGCTTATCAAATCTAACTGAAAAATACCCTTAAATCACCATCTTGCCATCCCTGAAACTCTCCTCTCATTGCTTCCGGGCGGCTAAAAAGACAACTGGGGCCCTTTTCACTATTTAAAAAACGTTCAAATACATAGGTAAGGCGTTATTTGCAAAAGTGTTCGGAGCCTTTATTCGTTCGGAACTAGAATTTGTAATTCAGGCATGACGTCCCTAGCTGAAAAAAAGATTGCAAATTACTAGAAGGTGTTCTAAGAAGAGTAACGGAAATTTTGAAAGGCCTAAGTACTTTATCATACCAATGCACTTGATGCATTAAATTGATTTCCATTTGAGTACCGGCAGGTCCGAGATCTCACATAGATCTACCGGATCGTGATGAACCAAAACTTTGACCTGCACTTTGAAAATTTCTTTGCACTCGTCAGAACAAACAATTTGTGTTGGAACTCTTTCAAATTTCGCAGAGCCTGATCTCACCTAGATGTAGGTAAATACTCGTTTTCGAAGCGAGTTGCCAGTGTCTTGAACGGACTTCCTGAGGACGTCATACTGGCGGGCACGACCGAGGCTCTCAAATAAAACTAGATGTTCATTGAATTGAAAAACACCATTTATCGGTCAGGAAACCGATGTTGTACAAAACCAATACTTTGCCTATAAATACAGACAACGATGTCCATTATTTTACTCAATGTTTTATCCCTCAGTAGACCTGTGCTTCAATCTCACTGCTAGTGAAATATCTGAGCAAATATGTTACTCCTTACTTTATAGTAACATATTTATTTGAATTTACTAATGTAACATTTTTTAATAGGGTCTTCAAAGGAAATGCCTATTATTCTAAAATGTAAACTGAATTATACTGAACTTAAAATAGGTGGCAAGTAAAATTTCCGTGATCTAAAAGTTGTTGAGCTGTTATTGATCAATAAAGCAGGATTATTGCAGAGAAAAATATTTGGGTGGCATCCGTGGAGAGGAAAGCTATCTTGTGGAGTCAAAAAATAGTAGAATGTCTAATAATGGGATTTTGAGGAATCTTTGCATAATATGACATTGGACTTAGGATTTAAAATGAATTAATTGTCTTTGAAAATATGGTGAAATAATGATATTTGTGTCGAGTAGGTGTGGTGTAATTGGCCCGTATTAGATACGCAACGAATCCGAATTAATGGCGCCCAAGTAAGAACAAGACAGTTGGCAAAGCAAAGTGTTTAGGGATTATTTGTAACTCGGACTTTATATTCTATTGGGGGCTTGGTCCTGCGAGGATCCTTTGGTGGGGATTGGCTGTCCTGGGGAGATCTTCGGGAGTTCCGTAGGAGAAGGAATGGCGATGGCTGGAGGAAGCGTCAGGAGCGGTCTCCGGTCCAAAGTGATGAACCTCAATTCTTCTCTGTATTTATGTCGTGTTCTCCAGACGATTCGATAGGTTTACATAGAATAGACCAATGGGTATGCGTAAATCATACATTGTAGATCGTAAAGAGACAATAGGATTAAGAGTTAAGTTTTTATTGACGTCCTGGGTTGATTTTTAGTTAGGACGGTAATGGTTTCTGATGCTCGTTATCTGAGCTCCTAGAGAAAACTGAGAAACTTTGATTCCAACTTTACATTGCCCCCTCCTGCGTAAAGTTTTCGCTGTCCTCAGCGAGCTCAATGTCATCTAGCAAACGTATGGTGTCCCTTGAATTTTGAAGGTTATAAGGCATTACGGTTTCTTCTCCACCTTCGGGTGGGATTTCAACCTACCTCTCGACCCCCCATGATCTACGAAACGCACTGCATTGCCTGGGTGTTTTACTCTGTGGTTATCTTCCATTGGCCTTTCTCCCCAGTTTAAATCGATTAAAGTAAACCGTGAATTCAGAGGTGAAAGGTTGATTTCGATCTTGAATGACGAAGGTCGTATCAGAGAGCATTCTGGTGACGGTATATGGCCCTGACCAGTCCATTACTAACTTACTCGGTAATCCCAAGGGAGTCGCATGTTCCCTGAGCCACACGACATCACCGACCTCATATGGACACCCATGTGCCAGCCTGTCAAAGTGTTCCTTTTGGTGCCTCTGGGCTCCTTGTAAGTGTATCCGTGTTTCCTCAGTGGCTATACGCATTTTCTTGTGGAGTGCAGCGACGTAAGAACCAACCGGTATTTTATTATTCTCAAGAGGTACCTGTATATCCTCTGGTATTCGCATTTCACGACCACAGGTGAGTGCGAAAGGCGTCTGTTGTGTCGACGAGTGAATCATGGAGCGAGATGCAAATATGCATGCTGGCAACGCATCATCCACGTGAATGGAGCCTGACGATCTACAAAAGCCTTTAGTAACCCAACTAGCGTCCTATTCGTCCGCTCCACTTGACCATTACCTTGTGGATGGTAAGCCGTGGTGCGCGTCTTATTGACCTTTAAGTAATTACACAGACTGTGAAAAACCGTGTATTCAAACGAGGACCCTCGACCCGAATGGATCTGTTCTGGTGCGCCCCATCTACATACCCAATTGTTAAAGATGGCCTGTGCAACAGTTTCAGCCGCCATGTTGAAAAGGTGTTCCGCTTCAGCCATTTTGGTAAAGAAATCAACCATCACTAGAATATATCGGTTGCCCCGAACTGATGTCGGTAGTGGTCCAACTAAGTCAACGCCCACACGTTCATTCGGGTATTCCGTCAGAATTGGTTGAAGAGCAGCCCTATTCAGCTGTCGTGGCGGTTTGATCTGATTGCACAGGGTGCAATACGGAATAAAGTTCCCCACTGACCGCTTCAAGTTAGACCAGTAGTATCGGCGCCTCAGGGCCCACTCGGTCTTATGGATGCCCACGTGCCCCAATTGCGTGTGGATTCTATGAAGAACCTCGTCTACCATGGATAATGGTAGAAGAATACGTCGCGGGTATTGCTCGCCATCCCGATAGAACAAAACGTCAGTATCCATAACAGTTTTTCGCACACTGTGTGCAAGCAACGCGTCTCATAGATATGGCCCCTCAGTTCAACTGCACTAAGTGGTCGAGAACCACTTAACTTCCTTTGATATATCAGGCCAATATGATGATCCCTTCGCTGAGCTTGCGCCCATAGACGGCTTTGGTCGTCTTGTAGTGACACGGTATTAATAGTAATGTCTGTATATGATGGACATTCGCCGTGGGGACGGTAGGGCTTTCCGAGAGAGAGCATCAGCATTATTGTGCTGACTTCCCGGACGGTATCTGCACTCGAACACATACCAGGCTAGTCTCTCTTGCCGCCTAGCGACCTTTCCTTCAGCGTTCTTAAAGTTCTGCAACCAGGTCAGAGAGCTATGATCCGTGCGCACGATGAAAGGCCTCTATTGGAGGTATGGCCGGCATTCATCCCCGAAGTGGGTGAGTGCGAGCATCTCCTTTCTGATCACGCAGTAACGGCGTTCTGCCTTTGTCAGGGATCGGCTTAGATACTGAATGACGCCTTCTGTACCATCTGGTTGTTGCTGAGAGAGGACGGCGCCTATGGCAGTGTCACTAGCATCGGTATCTAGAATAAATTTCCTGGCGTCATTGCTTATGTCAGGAAAAACTAAAATCGGAGTAGTGTACAGTTTATCCTTCAACGCCTGGAAGCTACTAGTTCAACCAGCCGTCCACTTAAATTGTACTTCTTTCTGGGTCAGCTTGTGAAGCGGACCAGCTATGTGATAAATATTCTATAGTATGAAGCCAGCCCTAGAAAACTGCGGACTTCCGTTACGTCCATAGGGGTGGGCCATTAACGGATTTGCCTAACTTTATCCTCGTCCGTTTCTATGCCAGAGACCGAGACTAAATGCCCTAAAAACTTGACACGGGGTCTAATAAAAACACATTTACAGGGCTTAAGGTTGAGATCAGCCTGTCGGAAACTGGTAAACACGGCTCGGACATTGCTAATATGACTGTCAAAATCCTTACCAAGAACAATTATTATTTTAATTTTTAATTTTTATTTATTTATTGCCAGTTTACAGGCAAGGTCTAAAAAATATATATACAGTAGAGGGTCAAGCTGACAGTGAAAAAAACTTCTGATCGTTGTTTCGGGTATTTTCATGAGAAAAAACTGCAGCTTATTGAGTAATTAAAGTTCTGAACAGGGACGCGTTAACACAGGTGCCCGGTGAAGAACCTCTCCATTCAGTGCTAGTCATGTAAATACGATGAATTGCGCGCGTGGATCTGGAACTTTCTACAAGGATCACGTTAAGTTAAGTTAAGTTAAGTTTATAAAAGGAAAGATAGGCAACACCTTTGAACTCCCTCTTGGTTACAGTATGGCTAGAAAGCCTCTGGCACATCATGAAAATGTAAAAAAAGTTGGTTTTCATAATAGCGTGCGGAAAATAAGCAGCTGTTGGCTCATCGAATAGAGTAAACATAAATGTGTACTCGCATATTACGAGTAGTATGAGTGCATGCTAGTGTTGGTGACAAGATTCTCGTGAGTGAGGCATATGCGACGAGTTTGAGATAATAAAAATGCTATAAACATGGTACTGAAATATAAAAAGTAGTATTGTAATATAAGAGTGTTATTCAACTGGGATGTGACTAAGAATATCTGGTGATATTATAGTGGGCACTGCTATACTTTTCCAGCTTTTCTTAAAAAGCTCAACGGAAGTAGCCATAACAACATCCAGATGCAGAGCATTCCAAGCGTCGACCGCTCTCTTGGAGAAGAAGAACCTTCGTGTATCCAGTCTGGCCCCAGTTACACGTAGTTTGAGTGGATGCCCTCTCAAGTTCGTGGTTGTTGCTAACTGGAAGAAGTCTCCAGGTGCGAGGCAGCAGCCCTGACCGCACATGATACGGAATGTTTGTATCCGGTCACCTCGTAGCTGCCTGTAACTCAAGGGAAAGAGATCAAGGTTAGCTAATCGGGTTTCATAGGGTAATGAGCCCTGTCCAGTCACAAGTTTGGTTGCACGCCTTTGAACCTTTTCGAGGATATTGAGATCTTTCGCGGTCCAGGGTCTCCAAGCTTGGATAGCGAACTCCAATTTCGGCCGCACAAAAGTTCGAAAGACTTTGGCAAAGCAGTCTTCATCAAAGGCATATAAAGCCCGCTTGACAAGGTACAGGGCTGAACATCGCAGACTTGGCTACCTTTGAACAATGCAGCGAGGGTGTAAGGGAGCTCGAGATCCACACTCCCAAGTCCTTCTGTGCGTCAACTTCTTGCAATGGTATACCATTCGGGTAGTCATTCATGAGGTTCGGAGTGCTAGTTCTACCGACTCGTATAATATTGGCTAGAACTTTCTGCAATTTCGTTAGGATTGTTTGTGTAGGCGCCGCAAACTCATGGGAATGACGACTGATAATTCTAAAATAAATAGGCCAATACGTATAGAGATGTTTTTTTCAAAAATAAATGTGTAAAAGTGTTGTTTCATCTTAGAAAAAGTGTTTTATATAATATATTTTAATTATTGTCAAATTTGAACCCAACCGCCTTGACTGTAGTATACCATCGGTGTCTAATATAAAAATTTCGGTTAAAGCGAGGATAGGACTGGAGTAAGGGTTCTACGTAGAGCTATTTAGCATTGAGTACTCAATGCTTAATAGCTTTCTTCACACTCCGGTGTCCACTTAAATTTAACGCCATAGTCTTTTATGAACTCAAGTTATTTTGAGAAGAAGCCCGAAAAGCCTCTCAAATCAGGTACGTTAGTTTGTGTTGGTCAGTCCCGTAATATCCATGAAATACCATTCGAAGCTCGACCGGTCGTTCTTCAATCGTAGCTGGAATTCGATTGGTTGCTAGTGCCCCTCGATGGCGCGTCGCTAAGGGCGCAAAAGACTGCGCGCTGAACCGGTGTAACGAACCCGAACTACCCATGTTGTTTTAATCAGACCCTCTTCCGTTTTTGTAGAAGGGCTGTAAAATCGACACGCGCCAACTATCGGACACGCGTTCGCCGCCGCTTGATAAGTCGTTTCTATCTATCAACCCTTCGTCGTTTAAACTATATTCACTTTTTATTTATCGTATTATTTACCTTCATTATATCGAGATTATTCGTTCACATATACTGTACACATCGCCTTAACTTATTCCATATATACCATCGTTATATTGATTACTTGGTTATTTATCGTTCGCATTATTATGTCGGAAATGTCCGGGTCTTCAGAGGACACAATTTCGAAGGATACTCTCGTGAAGAAAGATACCGAACTATACCCGCAACCCAGTAGTCCCGCTTCCTTCCCATCGCCGAATCGGCCGGACGCTACAATGGTGGCAGCGGTGGGATGGAGAGGAATACACACTTTCACACCTGTCAAACCGACCCGCACAGCACTGAGGACAATGCTGCATTTCAGAGGGAGGCCATGTAAAGAACCACAGTTCCGACAGAATTGTTTGAATGGACTGACGGCACCTTTTTGGCGCGGATCCCGGATGGGGATGGAGGGATGGAATGTCGGTGAAGATGCCGGTGCCCCCTTCCACTCTCGAACCCTGACCCCCATACCCACGAGTACCGTCGCCGCTTATCGTATCGCTACCCTCCGTTCAATGTCAGCATCCCCTCGTCCCGACCCTGCAGTTTCCCACAGCATTGCACTCCCCACCGGTTATCCAACAGACATGACGTAATTCCCCCAACTCCAAAAGGGATATCGCCTCATGTAACGCTCCCTTCTTTATTTTCTATTGTAACCTTTCATACCTTTATATACTTCTTAATAGTAGAATCCAGTTCCAACATTTCTGCCGTTCCTTCTTATGACTGTTGCGTTTGAGTGATCGGCATGGTGCTTAGAGACCCTGTTCAATACGCGCATCGTCTAATAACGACTACAGGTACGTTACTCGCCAGTGTGTGTGCAATCCTAGAAGTCTTTTGCCGCTACAATGGTGGCAGCGATAACCGGACCCTACTCCCCTCCAGTTATTCCACACAATCCTCTCCCCAACCTCGACCAACCCCCTCAACCCAGAGTGTCTCACGCAGATCACCTCCTCGCACCAGGACCCTACGACGACGGACACAACATCCGCGACTGGTTGGTTGAACTGTCCTTTTTCCTTGTTGACCTGGCCCCTGCTGACTACACGAGATATATGTTACGGTTCCTCACAATACCCACTCGTTAGTTGGTGATGACTTCCGGAATTGCCCTCCACACGCCCTTCAATACAGCCCAGGAAATACTACTTTCATTATTCGACAACCAAAGTTCCTCCTCAGCAGCCGGCGAGCGACTGTACAGCCTCCGTCAAACGCAACAAACCGGCGACTAGTTCGCCACCGAGTTAATAAAACTGGCTCGTCGCGCCTTTCCCAACTTACCCCCAAGCGATCGCGATGACCTAGTGCTTGACCGCTTCACATCTGGTCTCCGAGATCACGCAGTCGTAAATGACCCTATCCTCAACCCGCCTACAGACCTGATCGCTGCACTGCAACACTGCCGGCGGTATGACAGCCGCAAAATCCAAGACATAACCCCGAACCCTTGCAAACCCACCCCAATGGACCAGACCTATATTTTACCCCCTTCCACATCCACGCGACCACCGGATACCCGACCACCTACCAAAAGAACGGCGCTCCCACTGCGGTTCCCCAACTGCAACCCAGGGTGCCCATACTGCGTGGCGTATGGACCCCACGCACGTCATTGAGGACACAACTCTCCCCGTAAGTCCCCGTTCGTTAACCCTACCCATGTTAATCAAACCAGTCCTGTGTCTGAATTTACTGTTCCACTGCTCCTCGACAACCATACGGTCCACGCGCTTGTCGATACTGGAGCTAACGTATCCCTAGTAACTCCCCTTAACCTTCCATAGCATTTTCTTAGTCAAATAGAACCATTGCCCACACCCCAAAATCTCCGAGCGGCAAATGGTACCTCAATACCTATTTCCGGAACCATCACGTTACAAGTAGTCATCAACGATTCGCATGTAACCCACGACTTCTTAGTGACATCCAGCAGCTGATGGCCTCTCGTCCTTGGATCAGACTTTCTCACGACCCATGACTGCATCGTCAACGTCCACGACCGACGGTTATCATTAGCCCCGCACACTAACCTGACTACCCCAGCAACCTCTTGCGACGATTCCGACCTCGTGTATAATGCTGTCCTGTCAGCAACCACTTTCAACCCCACACCTTTAGATGAAATCCTCCCCTCCCCCGTCTCAGTAGGCACCGTAGCACATTCACAACTAAGAAACCTACTCACCTCTTTTGCCGGACTCTTCACATGGTCCATGGACACAATCGGCCGTACACACCTAGTGCAGCATACAATCGACACCGGCGAAGCCAAACCGACCGGTCAACCCCCACGACGGATCCCGGTACGGTACCGCGACGAAGTTGAATAAATGTTGGACGAGTTGTTGGAGGCTAAAATCATCCAGCCTTCTTCATCCCCTTGGGCATCCCCCATAGCTTTAGTACCCAAGAAAGACGGCTCCCTACGTCTATGCATAGAATATCGCCGACTGAACGCCGTGACGGTACGCGATTCCTTTACGTTCCCACGTTTAGACGATACCCTCGACGCGCTTGGCAACGCCGCCTGGTTTTCTACTCTCGACATTAAATCCGGGTACTGGCAAGTTGAGATCCATCCCAATGACCACCACAAAACTGCCTTTACTGTTCCCCAAGGCCTATTTAAATTCAAAACAATGACCTTCGGACTCTGCAACGCCGCTGCAACCTTCCAACGTCTCATGTACCGTGTCCTAAGGCCCCTTATTCCGTATAAATGCCTCGTCTACTTAGACGATATTATCGTTTTTGGGCGCTCCAAACAGGAACACAATGACAACCTACGAGAGGTATATGAGGCCCTCCAGGACGCAGACCTCACACTCAACCCGATGAAATGTCTCTTCCTCCGGGCTGAAGAACACTTCCTGGGAACCTAATCTCCCCTGGATATATTTCCCCCCTACCTGACCGCGTACAATGGGTAAGCACCTGGCCGACGCCCACGACCCCGGCAGAACTACACAGTTTACTTGGTCTAGTATCGTATTACAGACGTTTCATACGCAACTGCGCCCATACTGCAAGCCCACTCCACAAACTCACCGAAAAAGGTAGAGAGTTCGTGTAGTCAGACGATTGCTCTCAAGCTTTCGACGATTTACGAACTGCTCTGTGTTCCGCCCCATTGCTCACCCTCCAGAATGTTGAAAAGGATGCACCCCCATTCGTTTTATACACAGACGCCAGTGGGTACGCCATCGGCGCAGTTCTGTCACAAACCGATGCAGAAAACGTCGAACACCCTTATTTGTTTCGCCAGTAACAGCCTAACAAAAACACAACGCCGGTACTGCACGTTCCGCAGAGAACTGTTAGCTATCGTAGTATTCATCCGTCAGTTTAAACATCTACTGATCGGCAAACGTTTTATTCTACGCACAGACAACCGAGCATTACAGTGGTTGGGCTTATTCAAGGACCACATGGACCAACTCGCACGCGGGCAAGAATTCCTACAGGACTTCGACTTTCACTGCCGGTACCGCCCAGGGCAAAAGCACGGCAACGCAGATGCGCTGTCAAGGTTACTGCAAAGCGACGACCCTACGACAGACGAAATGACCGCGAGCATTAACGCAATCACAGCCTCGGAACACACAACGCACACTTGGTCGATAAATCAGAGCAGCGATCCGGACACTGCTATTATGTATCGCCATCTTACCGAAGGACTACCCAAACCGACCGAACGAGACATGAAAGGCACAACTCTAAGGGCACAACTGCTGCTCCACCAATGGCCGTACCTAACCATCCAAAACGACATCAAGTTCCTCCGCGACCCCTCCTCTCACCACCTACGACCCGTCGTTCCTGGATGTTTAATCGAGACTGTGCTTAAATATCTTCACAATCAGTTGGGGCATTGTGGCCAACGACGCACCGAAAAAGCCACCCGTAACCGTTTTTGGTGGCCACAATTACGGTCGTCAACGCACCTTTTTTGCCAATCGTGTCCAACATGCGCTTCCTTTAAATCACCCACCCCATCCCCCATGCACCACTACAACCCATGACCACCGGTTTCCCCGGGGAACGCGTCGGCCTAGATATAATCGGACCTTTGCCGATCTCAGTCCGCGGACACGAATTCATCCTCGTGATGATTGACTATTTTAAGAAGTGGACAGAGGCCACACCCCTACTCCGCCAAGACGCAGCATCCGTAGCAAACGCCGTCAACCGTACATGGATCAGTCGCTGGGGCTCACCCCTATCGTTTCATTCAGACTGCGGTAGTAATTTCGAGTCTCAACTGATGCAGAAAGTCTGGGAACTGTTAGACATACGGAAAACCCACACTACCCCCTATCACCCTGAAGGCAATGGTCTGGTAGAACGATTCAACCGCACGCTCCACAAAATTCTACTCGCGTTTACCAAGGACGGGCGCAAACACGACTGGGACGTCCCCTACCCTTTTGCCTCCTGGCTTACCGCAGAACGATCCCACTCCTCTACCGGATTCACATTCCATTACTTATGGACAGGCCGTGAACTTCGCCTACCAGTTGACCTCCGCTACCCCTTACCGTCACCAGAGCAAACCCCACCCAAAACCTTCGCCACCAAACTCCGCGAGGTGATACGGTCTGCACACAATGCCGCACGCATAACCCTAGGAAACGCCTCCATCCACCAAAAACGGCACTTCGACCGACACATCGCCGGCACTGGATTCCAAATCAGTGACCTCGTAATTCATCACTACCCCATACCACCCCGCGGTACCTCGGCGAAACTCCACCACCCTTGGCGTGGACCATTTGCTGTGCTCGACGTCCTAGCCCCAACCAGCTTCCTCCTCACGACGCCATCCGCGCCAAGTCACTCCCCCTTCACGGCCCATTTTTCTAAGCTGAAACACTACCGCGGCCGCCTCCCCGCCTGCACAGCCGATTCTCAACCCATCCGACCCGCAAACCAGGTACCCCAAGTAGCCATAGAAGTAACTATACCCCACATCGTGCAATCCCCCCAGCACTGAGGACAGTGCTGCACCTTAGAGGGGGCTGTGTAACGGACCCGAACTACCCGTGTTGTTTTAATCAGACCCTCTTCCGTTTTTGTAGACGGGCTGTAAAATCGACACGCGCCAACTATCGGACACGCCGCCACCGCTCGATAAGTCGTTTCTATCTATCGCCCCTTCGTCGTTTAAACTTTATTCGCTTTCTATGTATCGTATTATTTACATTCATTATATCGAGATTATTCGTTCACATAAATTGTACAAATCGCCTTAACTTATCCCATATATACCATCGTTATATTGATTACTTGGTTATTTATTGTTCGCGTTATAATTCAGTTCAGTTCAGTTTTATTAAGGGAAATATAGGCGAAGCCTTTTAGCTCCCTATTGATGTCAATGACACTGTAAATTAAAAAATGCTGACATTTACTGGACGTTGGACAAAGGGTTATCTCCCGACACACTGCAGGGCATCGGACAGACAATTAAAAAATAATGTTACTCAAAAATAGGGAGAAGTATGTTATATGACGCGAAAATTGTGGGTGGGAATATGTTTCAGGAAATGTGTTAGGTTCGGATGTCGTGGTGGTACTTATGGCTGTACTGTTCAAACTTCCCCTTAAAAGTGTCCACGGATGGGGACATGATTATGTCGGTCGGCAGAGCATTCCAGGCCTTAATCACTCTGTTTGAGAAGAAGAACCTTCTTGTGTCGAGTCTTGCACCTGTCACACGTAGTTTCATGGGATGTCCTCGCGAAGTATTGGTAGTGGCCAGCTCAAAGAAGTCGCCAGATGCAAGGCAACAATCCTGAAGCCGCAGCATTCGAAAGGCTTGTATTAGGTCGCCGCGTAGTTGTCAATAGTACAGAGGAAACAGATCAAGATTAGACAATCGTGTCTCGTAAGGCAGGCAGCTTTGACCTTGAAAAAGCCTGGTTGCACGTCTTTGGACCTTCTCAAGGGTGTTGTGGTCTTTTACAGACCACGGTATCCAGGCTTGTATGGCAAATTCCAATTTTGGTCGAACGAACATCCCGAAGACCTTATTAAAGCACTCTTTGTCGAACTTTGCAAACTCTCGCTTCATTTGATACAAGCTTGAAATGGCAGATTTTGCTACTTTTGAGCAATGGAACGATGGCTTCAGTGTGGGCGTGATCCATAATCCTAGATCTTTCTGAGCCTCTACCTCTGGTAGCTGTGTGTCGTCCAGATAGTAAATTCTCTGGTACCCGGAGCTGGTTCTGCCGAATCGCAGAATATTGCACTTGGTAGCATTGAATGGGAGGAGCCAGTTGTGCGACCATTCCTCGATTCGATGAAAGTTCGTCTGTAGATTTTCTTCATCAGCTGCGTTGTGGATGACCTCCCAAAGCTTTATATCGTCAGAAAACATGGCGGTGTCACAGTCCAAGCCAGTTACGCAGTAATTAATGTATATAAGGAAGAGGATAGGGCCAAGGAAGGAGCCCTGAGGAACCCCACACTCAACCGCTACCTCCGCCGATTGTTGATCGCCAAGACGGACAATCTGAGATCGCCCAATCAAGAAGTTTTCGATCCACTTCAAAAGCTTGCCCCTTACCCCAATACGGTTGAGTTTGTATAGGAGACGTTGGTGAGGCACGCTATCAAAGGCCTTCTTGAAGTCTATGTACACTGCGTGCACTACATTTCCTTCATCGACTGCTCGGGTCCATCGTTCCAGACCGTAGAGCAAATTAGTCAAACAGGACCTTCTTCTGCGGAATCCGTGCTGCACTTCAGAGAGAAGATGATGCCGCTCCAGAAACTGCATCAGTTCACGTTTGATGATTCGCTCCATAATCTTGCAACATATGGAGGTGAGACTTACCGGCCTGTAGTTATTTGCGGAAGCCCGGCTGCCACTTTTATGTATCGGGGAAATCCACGTGGTCTTCCAATCGGGTGGCAATCTGCCTGCAGCGAGGGAGGCGTGGAAGAGTAGATGCAAGGGTTCTGCCAACTCTACGGCCAACTCCTTCAACAACTTTGCCGGTATTACATCAGGACCTGGCGATTTGGTTTCGTCCAGCTTCAGTAGTTCCTGCAGAACAATAGGTTCTGTTATGACCACTGAGTCAATTGTCGGGATCTCTTCCGCACTATATTTATCAGCGGTTAGATTGGCTTCTCTCGTAAAAACCGACTGAAAGAACTCAGATAGATGCTCAGCCTTTTTCTTCGTCCTTGCAAAGTTCAACGCCTTCATCCGTTTTTAACAAAGGGAAGGGGTCATATTTCGAGTGCACTGCCTAGAAGCGCTTCGGGTTTTCTGCTGCACGGTTTATCAAGTTACTCTCAAAACTTTGCGGGCTTTATAAACCAGGCTTTTAACCCTGTTCCTCTGTGTCTTGTACTTCGTGAGCGATTCGGCGGTCTTTTCCCTGAGATAAGTTTGCCACCTCTTTCGCTTGCGGTTGACTTCACTCTTCAGTGTGTTCGTTAGCCACTGGGGCCTGTTGGTGAACTTGTTTTTCAAATTAGGACAGTAGTTTGGTGATAAGTCCTT
Source organism: Schistocephalus solidus (assembly GCA_017591395.1). NCBI lineage: Eukaryota > Metazoa > Platyhelminthes > Cestoda > Diphyllobothriidea > Diphyllobothriidae > Schistocephalus > Schistocephalus solidus. The sequence continues at coordinate 24,620 of WEDG01002986.1, forward strand.
GTAATACGGCCTTAAATTGGAACCAATCCTCGAGAATACACCCGGTGAATGTTTCATTCCAATCTAAATGGTGCACATAAATTTTCATTTGGGTAAAGTCTCCACGCCATAGGTTGCGTTTGACTGTGATGCTTCGATCGGGGACAGAGAAGAGTGAATATTCCTATTGGAGGACTACGTGATCACTTTTGCCCAGTGGAAATAGACAGTTCACAAACATCTACGCTGTCAGGCGCCTTTGTCAATACAAGGTCCAAACAATTCGCTTGTTGCCCCTCGCGTATTCTGGTCGGAGACAGGACGTGTTGAGTTAGGAAGCGTTTGGGCATAGCTTCCAGGAGGCGGCAATCGAAGTTAAATTCCAAGCCTGGTGCCAAGCTCAGATTCCAATCGATATTAGGAGCATTAAAGTCACCCATAATCATTACTTCGGATCGACTAGCAAACGATTCTAAGTCATCTATCAGTCAACTGTCTGACTGCGGATCGTTTCTTGGTGGTCGGTAGACCGTTAGGATCTCAAGTGCTTGAGACCCCGGCGTTCTGATGGTGAGCCAGATGGCTTCAGTTTCGCACGCGAGCTTTCCTTTTTTTCTGACTCGAGCAGGTCATATCTGACATAAGTCAGCACACCTCCACCATGACGTCCTGTTCTATCCTTTCTGAATAACTGAAAACCGGGGATGGCAACTTCACGATCGTCCACCTTCGCGGTCAGCCACGTTTCAGTTATGGAGATGATATCTGGTGAAGTTTGGCACACGTATATCTTAAGCTCGTCTAATTTAGGGAGTAGGCTTTGGGCATTGGTATATAAACATTTTAGTTTATTTGTGTGTTTTAAGCCGGCTATGTCGCTGCCTTCTTCAACAGGAACACAATCCCTGAATCCTAAGGACGACGACCAAAACGAATCACAAATCACATCCTCCCAACTTTGGTGCTCTAACAAGCCCGTAGTGGCATCCCAAGGAACAAACCCGCGGCAATCTGCAATGGGGAAACACCAAAACACCACAAAATTGGATAACGTTCTGACTTCAGTCTCGACTTCTGCCGGCTATCCCAGCAGTTCTAAAGAATCCTTAGCTGAGAGCGAAAAAACCAATGAGTGGCAAGATAAAATTGGGAAAAAACATAACACGGCTATAAAGTTTAAAAAGATCACAATAAATCCATCTGGTCCCTCAGAGGAAAATATGGTCAGCAGTGTCTTGAAAGATGCCCTGGACCGAGAGAACTGCGTTGTTATCCAGGGCCTACCTGAATCAAATGCTAACACCTCAAAGGAAAGGATATCCGCTGATCTTGCTTTGTTTCAGCACCTGCTGAACGATATACTTCATTCGGGATAGAAGATAACCGTTCGAGCAGCCTTCAGGATAGGAAAAAAAGATATTGAACAGTCAGAAACTGTGAGACCACGGCCTATCAAAATCGTCTTGGAAAACCAGGAAGAGGCTAAGCTACTTCTCTCGAGAAAAACCAAACTTCGAAACTCGCATAAGCAGGTTTTTTTTCAGCCGGACTACTCTCCTACAGAACGTCTGAAACGCCGCGAATTAGTGATAGAAATGAAGAGGAGACTTGCAGCTGGAGAGAACAGTTTGATTATTTACAAGGGACGTGTGATACAGAGAAACGCAGCATTACTCTGGAACCAGCCAAAGCTAATGATGGCAGTGACACAGTAGTATTGGCACACTCGAGACAAACGGAATTTGGCAGGGCCGAGTGCTGCCAACTTAAATTTCTGTATACCAACGCCCAAAGTCTGCTTTCGAAGCTCGACGAACTTAGAATTCAGGTAGCCATTCTGTCTCCCGATATTATAGCAATCACAGAAACATGGCTGTCACAGAACATCAGCGATTGCGAAGTAGCCTTATCCGGGTACCAGTTGTTCAGGAGAGACCGCACTCACCGCCAGGGTGGAGGAGTTGCGATGTATGTTAAAAGCAATTTCACAGTGTGTGAAATGACAGAGAAGATTAACAATGGTATTGAGGCTATTTGGCTGAGAAAATAAAGACGCGGGGATCGCAGTCCCTTGAAGTCATGACTCTCTACAGACCACCGGGGACAGACACTGACGCTGATACTTGTTTGTTGGAGAACATAAAGGAGATTGGTAGTCGACCTGATGTTGTTCTAATGGGGGACTTTAATGCACCCAGCATTCGATGGAACGATCTGCTGGCGCAGTGCTCAAAGTTGTCCTTCGATCACCGTCTGCTTAAGTCAACACTTGAAGATCTTCTCACACAACATGTATTTTTTCCAACAAGAGCGCGTGGAGGACAACAGGCTAGTTGTTTAGATCTCCTCTTCACTAAAGATCCTGACAGTATAAACGAGGTTCACTACCTACCTCCACTTGGTCGAAGTGATCATGCAGTACTTTCATGGGAGTATGGTTTATATTCGGTGCCACCTGCAATGAATGAAACCAGACCCAATCTATGGCGGGGAAACTTTTGCAAGATGAGAGCTGAGGCATCACGAATGGACTGGGATCTTTTCTTCTCCGGGAATGTCTCTGAGGACTGGAATTTATTTAAGGAGTGGTTGTTGAACCTAATAAAATGCCACTGTCCGCCAACAAAACTAAGGATATCTAACAGACCACAGCGGCTAACAAGGGAACTGAAACGAGAGATTAACAGGAAAGGAAGGCTTTGGAAGAAATTTTGCCGATCCAATGAAAATTTAGCCTTGCAAACATGCAAAAGGCAAAGGAACAAGGTTAAAAGCTTAATCTTCAACAGCCGACGGGATTACGAGAGGGATTTGCTCCAGCGAGCAATTCACAATCCCAAATTGCTCTACAGTTATGTAAGAAAAAGCACACGAAACAGGAACCCGCTTCCTGTTATGAGAAACGATGATGGTTTCGAGATTGCAGAAATTCAAAACAAAGCTGAACACTTTTCACAGTTCTTTCAGTCAGTTTTCTCCCGAGAAGCAGTTTTTATTCCATCTAGTTGCGAGACTATGGGAGAACCAATTATTCAGGATATGCTCTTTCGAGAAGAGGTGGTCTTTGAAGAATTAAAAAGTCTGAACGCATGCAAATCCCCTGGCCCCGACGAGATTCCAGCAAAGTTACTCCTCGAACTTGCTCGAGAGCTGGCGAAACCGCTATCCTTTCTGTGCCAGCAATTGTTTGACACGGGAATGCTTCCTACCGACTGGAAAAAACAGCCCACATTACACCGCTTCACAAAAGCGGTAGTCTTGCATTTGCTACAAACGACAGGCCTGTCAGCCTGACCTCAATCTTTTGCAAGGTTATGGAGAAACTTGTCAAAAAGGAATTGATGATTTATTTAGAAACCCATAACCTCTTAACAACTGCACAATACGGCTTTCGTAGGGGAAGATCGTGTGTTACGAACTTACTTTATACTGTGCAAAGCTGGACAAAAGAACTTGATGCAAAATACGCTGTGCATGTGGCCTACATGGATTTCCAGAAGGCCTTCGATAGTGTTCCGCACCAGCGTCTCCTTTATAAGTTAAGAATGTTTGGTATTGGAGGCAAACTTCTTACGTGGATCAAGAATTTTCTCGTCGGTCGTTCCCAAGTGGTCTGCGTAGGCGGATCGCTATCAAAGCGCACAGTCATCGAGAGTGGAGTTCTGCAAGGTTCAGTTCTCGGACCAATCCTATTTCACTTGTTTATTAATGATTGTGTACAGGAATTGGACTGTGACTTTGCTATGTTTGCGGACGATATAAAAATTTGGAAAGTTATCAACAATGCTGCCGATGGAGACGATTTCCAAGAAAATCTCCATCGATTGGACGAGTGGTTCGCAAATGGCTCTTCTCCTTCAACTCAAACAAATGCACCCTGCTACGTCTGGGAAATCGGAATCAGGTCACTGATATGCGACCCTACTTTTTGAACGGTATGCCACTCCGAAAAACACACACACAGAAGGATCTCGGCGTTTGGATGACAGACAACATAAAGCCTTCTACGCAATGCTGCAAGGCGGCTAAATCCGCCAATTCAATGCTGTACTCCATCAAGCGGGCATTTAACGTTTTCGATGAAGACTGCTTCTCTAAAGTCTTTGGTACGTTTGTTAGGCCTCATCTTGAATATGCGATCCAAGCCTGGCGACCGTGGACCCAGCAGGACTACAACATGCTCAAAAGGGTGCAGCGGCGAGCCACAAATTAGTAAGAGGTCAAGCTGAACTGCCATATAAGATTCGTCTAAATAACCTAAAGCTCTATCCTCTGAGTTATAGGCAGTTGCGCGGAGACTTGATACAAACCTTCCGTATCGTGCGTGGCATGGATTGCGCCCTCCTATGTAATGACTTTTTCCAACTTGCTACTACGAATAATCTCTGAGGTCATCCATTCAAACTAAGTGTGCCCCAAGTAAGATTGGATGTAAGGAAGTATTTTTTCACCAACCGTGTCTTGAAACCGTGGAATAACCTACCTGAGGCGATTGTAATGTCCCAGTCTGTGGATATATTTAAACATCGGCTTGACATACATATTTTGCTGCACCAGGAAGACTATGTGACAACTTTACCTTAACAATATCCATGTACCACGTAAATCTGCCTGCATTCACTTGACTGTAACTTTTTTTACATTGCTTATTATTCTTCCGACTTTCTGTATCAAATAGGGATTTCAAAGGCGTAAGCCTATTTTTCTCAAATACACTGAACTGAACTGAAAAATTGAGGCAGCTGAACCGACATTCGCACAGGATTAGTCCATATTCAAGAGACTTTGCTTATTTCCGCAGTAGAACTGGATTTTGTGTAGATTGTTGCATTGGATTAGTTGCTCGACCGTGAGACTTTTGTCAGAATGATGGGCGTCCTCCACAGAAGGGGTTTTTGTATTCGAACAATCACTCCGTTCCTTATTACAAGTCCCTTCTCTCCCTGTTCTTTCAAGTTCTCCAATTCCGCTTTTAGCGCCCTCCATTTCATTCTCTCTTGTACGGAGTAGTCCTGTTGAAAAAAATACCTCTGTGACCGGGGACTCCCCCTGCTGTTCGCTCGATTAGAAGGTCTCTCTGAAGTTTGTTTTCCAAAATTACCTTTAAAGGCCTTGATTTATTTCTTAGAAAGTTTGTGTTATCTTTACTATTTAGTCGGAAAAGTTTAAAAACGCAAATATTTTCATCCTCTCTTATTATTTCACTCAAAAACTCTTGCAAGGCCATGATATCATCATTTATTCTACACCTGGGGATTTCGTTGGTTGATTCAAGAATCCCATGGACGATAATGCATCGTGACCTGTCTACAGCACCTCTATCCATGGGGTTCTGTTGAATAATTTGCCTAGCTGATGTTCGGGGTTCCCCAATACTGACTTTAACGTCTTTGGCTTGGGGAGGTATACCGCTGTGGGTCCACTTTGTGTCATCCATTCGGTGGACAATAGCTCCTCTATATTTGCCTCTGATGAAGCGCGCGTGGCCTGGAGACTATTTTCGTTTATCGTTATCTGTCGTGTTTCGTTTAGCTCGTTCATTGTTATATTTTTTGATCAATTTCATTTTGTACCTTTGATTGCTTTTCTGGCGAGTTTGACATCGTCCCCTTCGGATTTTTGGTACCCGTCCCTGTGGTCTTACCTTTCGCCTTTTTCTTATTCTTCAGTGTTACTGGAGGCTCTGCGTCACTACTCTTGACTGTTATCTTAGATAACACGTTGTATATATTTGGGGATTTGTTGTGTAGGTTTCCTCGTGCTCTACTCCGTGTTATTCTATGCGTTGATGCTAGCAATCGATCCTCTGAAACGAGGGTCTGCTGTATAAAATTCTCCATAATCCTGAAATGTCCGGGTTTCAGAGGACACAGTGTCGAAGGATACTCTCGTGAAGAAAGATACCGAACTAAACCCGTAACCCAGTAGTCCCGCTTCCTCCCCATCGCCGAATCGGCCGGACGCTACACCGGACAGGAGGGTCGGATACCGGCGGGAGGTTGAAAAATTTCACGTTCACTTTCTTTTTTCCTTATCGATTTCGATCTCAGTGACCGTGGCGGTAGTCGGGTCTCCACAGTTCAACGACCTAAATCCTCTAAAGGATCAATCGTCCGACGATATACCCTTCTCTCTCTAAAACCTTCCATCCTGGTGAAGTCAAACCCTTGTATTTTCCATCACTATTGAATCTTTCCTCAGATTCCTGCATTTAATCGGTTACGTACTCTCACGAATAAACAAACATCTACCCTCTACATTATCTGCTTCTTTATACCTTGATATGAGTGAGTCCCTCCAGCAAGACAAGTCCGAAATGGATGAATCCCTTACAGAGCCCGGCCCTTTTAGACTGTGAAACGTCATCCCCTGTATCTACACCTGATATCAAAGGAACGAGACGACATCCTCTTGAGGGAAAAAAGAAGGACGTTATAGCGCAGCGTGTAACGAACCACAGTTCCAACATAATTGTTTGAATGGTCTGGGAGCACTTCTCGCGCGGATCCCGGATGGGGATGGAGTTCAGTTCAGTTCAGTTAAGTGTATTTGAGGAAAATAGGCTTACGCCTTTGAAATCCCTATTTGTTACATAAAAGTAGCAAGAATAAGAAGCAAATTAAAGAAGTAACAGTCAATTGAATGCAGGCAGGTTTACGTGGTACACTGATATTGTTAAGGTTAAGTAGTCACATAGTCTTCGTGGTACTGTAACATATGTATGTCAAACCGATGTTTGAATGTATACACAGACTGGGACATAACAATCGCCTCAGGTAGGTTATTCCACGGTTCCACGACACGGTTGGTGAAAAAATACTTCCTTACATCCAATCTTACTTGGGGCACACTTAGTTTGAATGGATGACCTCGGAGATTTTTCGTAGTGGCAAGTTGGAAAATGTCATCACATAGGAGGGCGCAATCCATGCCACGCACGATACGGAAGGTTTGTATCAAGTCTCCGCGCAACTGCGTATAACTCAGAGGATAGAGCTTTAGGTTATTTAGACGAATCTCATATGGCAGTTCAGCTTGACCTCTTACTAATTTTGTGGCTCGCCGCTGCACCCTTTCGAGCATGTTGTAGTCCTGTTGGGTCCACGGTCGCCAGGCTTGGATCGCATATTCAAGATGTGGCCTTACAAACGTACCAAAGACTTTAGAAAAGCAGTCTTCATCGAAAACTTTAAATGCCCGCTTGATAGCGTACAGTATTGAATTGGCGGATTTAGCTGCCTTTGAACATTGCGTAGAAGGCTTCAGGTTGTCTTTCATCCAAACTCCAATATCCTTTTGTGTGTGTGCTTCTCGGAGTGGCAAACCGTTCAAATATTAGAGTCGCATATCAGTGACCTGATTTCGATTTCCCAGACGTAGCAGGGTGCATTTGTTTGAGTTGAAGGACAAGAGCCATTTGCGGGACCACTCGTCCAATCGACAAAGATTTTCTTGGAAATTGTCTGCATCAGCAGCACTGTGGATAACTTCCAGATTATTATATCGTCCGCAAACATAGCAAAGTCACAGTCCAATTCCTGTACACAACCATTAATGAACAAGAGAAATAGGATCGGTCCGAGCACTGAACCTTGTGGGACTCCACTCTTGATGACTGTGCGCTTTGATCGCGACCCGCCTACACAGACCACTTGGGAACGACTGACGAGAAAATTCTTGATCCACGTAAGAAGTTTGCCGCCAATACCGAATATTCTCAACTTGTGAAGGAGACGCTGGTGTGGAACGCTATCGAAGGCCTTCTGGAAATCAATGTAGGCCACATGCACAGCGTATTTTGCATCGAGTACTTTTGTCCAGCTTTGCATAGTATAAAGTAAGTTCGTAACACACGATCTTCCCCTACGAAAGCCGTATTGTGCAGTCGATAAGAGGTTACGGGTTTCTAAATAAATCATTAATTCCTTTTTGACTACCTTCTCCATAACCTTGCAATAGATTGAGGTCAGGCTGACAGGCCTGTAATTTGTAGCAAATGCACCACTACCGCTTTTGTAAAGCGGTGCGATGTGGGTTGTTTTCCAGTCGGTAGGAAGAATTCCCGTATCGAACGATTTCTGGCACAGCAACGACAGCGGTTTCGCCAGCTCTCGAGCAAGTTCGAGGAGTAGCTTTGCTGGAATCTCGTCGGGGCCAGGGGATTTGCATGCCTTCAGACTTTTTAGTTTTTCAAAGACCGCCACTTCTTGAAAGAGCATATCCTGAATAAGTGGCACTCCTGTAGTCTCGTAACTTGATCGAATAAAAACAGTTTCTCTAGTGAAAACCGACTGGAAGAACTGGGAAAAGTGTTCAGCTTTGTTTTTATTTTCTGATATCTCGAAACCGTCATCGTTTCTCATAACAGGAATCGGGTTCCTGTTACGTGTGGTTTTTCTTGCATAGCTGTAGAGTAATTTGGGATTGTCAACTGCTCTCTGGAGCAAATCCCTCTCGTAATCCCGTCGGCTTTGGAAGATCAAGCTTTTAACCTTGTTCCTTTGAGTTTTGTATGCTTGCAAGGCTAAATTTTCATTGGATCGGCAAAATTTCTTCCAAAGCCTTCCTTTCCTGTTAATATCTCTTTTTAGATCCCTTGTTTACCACTGTGGTCTGTTAGATATCCTAAATTGTGATGGCGGACAGTGGCATTTTATTAGATTCAACAAATACTCCTTAAATAAATTCCAGTCCTCAGTGACATTAAGGGTGAGTGATGGAATGTCGGTGAAAATGCCGGTGCCCTCTTCCACTCTCGAACGCTGACCCCGTCCCCACGAGTACCTTCGCCGCTTATCGTATCGTTATCCTCCGTTCAATGTCAGCATCCCCTCGTCCCGACCCTGCAGTTGCCCACAACGTTGCACTCCCCACCGGTTATCCAACAGACATGACGTAATTCCCCCACTCCAAAAGGGACATCGCTTCATGTAACGCTCCCTTCTTTATTTTCTATTGTAACCTTTCATACCTTTATATACTTCTTAATAGTAGAATCCATTTCCAACATTTCTACCGTTCCTTCTAATGACTGTTGCGTTTGAGTGATCGGCATGGTGCTTAGAGACCCTGTTCAATACGCGCATCGTCTAATAACGACTACAGGTGCGTTACTCGCCCGTGGGTGTGTGCGCAAACCTCGAAGTCTTCGGCCGCTACATTGGTGGCAGTGGTGGGATGGAGAGGAGCATACACTTCCACACCTTCCAAACCAACCCGCACAGCACTGAGGACAGTGCTGCATTTCAGAAGGAGGCCATGTAACGAACCACAGTTCCGACATAATTGTTTAAATGGTCTGGGAGCACTTCTCGCGTGGATCCCGGATAGGGATGAAGTGATGGAATGTCGGTGAAGATGCCGGTGCCCTCTTCCACTCTCGAACGCCGACCCTCGTCCCCACGAGTACCGTCGCCGCTTATCGTATCGCTACCCTCCGTTCAAAGTCAGCATCCCCTCGTCCCGACCCTGCAGTTGCCCACAGCGTTGCACTCCCCACCGGTTATCCAACAGACATGACGTAATTCCCCCACTCCAAAAGGGACATCGCTTCATGTAACGCTCCCTTCTTTATTTTCTATTGTAACCTTTCATACCTTTATATACTTCTTAATAGTAGAATCAATTTCCAACATTTCTACCGTTCCTTCTAATGACTGTTGCGTTTGAGTGATCGGCATGGTGCTTAGAGACCCTGTTCAATACGCGCATCGTCTAATAACGACTACAGGTGCGTTACTCGCCCGTGGGTGTGTACAAACCTCGAAGTCTTCGGCCGCTACAAGCGTTATTGGCAAATCGGTCGGTGGATAATCTAATCCCAAACTTCCATTAGACGATCCATCCGTCTCAAGGGTAAGCTCCGCCTGTTTCGGCCTCTCGAATACTACTCTCAGATTATGAAAATGGTCTCCAAACTCCTTCCCTAGTGCTATAATGTCATCGAGGAACATGAAACAGGTCTTCTGCGCGAGAACTTGGTTCATGTGTTTTGGGAAGGTAGAGGGTACCTTACACAGCACAAAGAGCATTGTTCCAATCTCTTAGAGATATGGGGAGACCACTAAAGCCATCGTTTCCCTGTCAGTTGGTCGCACCTGTACGTGCCAGTATTCGGCTGCTAAATCTAGAGTGGAGAACACTGGATTGCCCAAAAGGGCATCTAGAGTTGCATCAATACGGGGTAGTGTGAAGGAATCCTTAGTTGTGACTTGGTTCAGTTTGCGATATTCGACGCATAACCACAAGGTACCATCCTTCTCCGTAAATAGCACAACCAGTGATGCCCAGTGATGACTAATAATTTTCCGTTCAATCATCGGTTTTAACGGTTCTGGTAAAACACAGGTAATCGACTAAGCATAATCTTAATTGTCCGGGCCGTATCCGTTTCTATTTCAGAATGGGCAACATTAGTCCATCCGAGTGAATGGCCGTCCCATCCTTAAACTCCTCCATCAAATCATGTAACTTAAACGAGCTATGCTTATCAAGGGTAGACGGAACTAAGATATGAACACGTTCGTCTAACTCGATTGCGTTGATTTCGTGTCAACTATCCGGCACCTCGGCCCTAAGGGGGCACTTCAGTTCCATTGACATGGAGAACGTTAACCTTGAAATCTAAAAAAAAACATTTAAAAACATCGACGACAAATTTATGACTAAATTTAACGTGTCGTACTTCTAGTCAGCTATGCATGCCTTTGTGTCGTAAGGTAGTACCAGTAGCCGCTTGCAGGCTAACTTTAGACTTGATACAACACTAGCTTTGCTTTGTTGAAAGTCGTTTTGTGTCTAAGTGTGGGGCATCCAGCCTCTACTAAATAGACATACACCTAACTTTTTCTACCCTGAACGTCGGTGCGTACGTGATAGCCTATCTATTAATCCTATTCAGCTATTTCCCAGTTAGAATTTATTCGAGGTGTGTTACGGTTTTTGCCTTCCTCAACGTCCTTGGACGCTCAAAATTCGATAGCGATTTCTTTTGACAGCGAAAATTGAGAAAACTTGGCTCTATCTTTACAATTTCTATTAACTCACTGTTTTTGAAACATGTCCTTTTTAACCTATTTCGTTTTAAATTTTTTAGTTAACAACTTAGACAACCTTTGGAAAGGAAAGGTTCATTGATGAAACTTGTCAGTTCTCACCATGTCATCAACCTTAAAAACTAACCCTTCACCGGATTTTGTTCGGGTACGTCCAGTGCCTTCCTGTTTATCTATAACTACTGTGTTAAGCCTTCTGCCGTTCAAATTTTTTCGTTTTTATTATTTATGTGCAACTATGGAGAGGATCCGTTTAGAGAGCACAGCGGCTTGTCAAAAGAAGAAGAGGAAGAAGAACAAAGAAGAGGAAGTGATCACTGGAACACGATGTTTATTGACCTGACGTTTCGGATTGTCTCTCGAACCCAGAATGAGAAAAAAGTTGCAGAATAGGGTAATTTGGATGCAAGTTGTGCAGTATTTATAGGATGTCGTTGCCAGGCCACCACTGGCAGTGTTCATTTTCATCGCTGGGTGGTCGTAGTTGATGCGATGATTGCATTTACCTACATGGGTTCAAAACCCAAACGATGAAAAAGAGGACTGCCAGCGGTAGTATGCTTGTGGTTGCCTAGCAACCAAGCCCTGTAATGGCTGCACACCTTGTGCCCCAAGTACCGTTTTCTGAAAATTTATCTGATTCTGGGTTCGAGAGACAGTTCAAAATGTTAGGCCAATAAGCGCCACGTTCCAGTGATTGCCTCTTCTTCTCCTGAACTGCTACCCAGAACTCGCGTGTTCATTTTTATCAACAGTGGCTTGTCTTTTGTGCAGTTCTTACTCGATACCTTACTATTGGCCCTTAAGACGGGCGGCATCTATCTATCTAAAGATAAGTCCCTGCTATAAGTCACGCGCAAGTCGCCTAACCCGTCCAGTGCAATTTGTGAACGTCTACCGTCCTATCACAAAACTGGAAGACCTTTTCAAATTACTTCGTCGGTAACCGATGGGCGAGACTTCTATAAAAACGTTTCTGTCTGATGACTAGCTACTCCTCAGCTTTTTGATTTGTCCCTTGACTTCAGATCATGCTCATTAAGATTACTACCCTGTCAGCCTACTGCCTGCTCAATATTTATGCTACGCTTGTTCTCCTTCCACTTCTTTATCTTTTATAAGTGGTTCATAATTGAAGTTTACACCTTGAATTTTTATCATCACAATGTATTCGCCTCCCTGGTATATAGGATGCGAATCTGAAGGTCAACAAAACAGGATTTAGGTATCCTCTGATCGAAGTTGCGGTTAGCGTGACAGATGATTCCAGATGAGTCGAAAGTTCTTATTTCAACATCTTTGACTCTGAAAACGAGGCCCTCGAGCATTTCGTCAACCAGTCGACACATTTGCACAGAAGCTTTGCTAGCAATTAAATTGAGCGTACAGAGGCTCGGAAAATTTTTTTTTATCCAAACACCCCCGTTCCATTAATCCATTCGGGATTAATGAACTAGGTTCTCTGTTTTTTACGACCCATAGGCCCGCATATAGCCCAACCTTCCCAGCGTAGTCCAGGAACAGTCTGATGCTCAACCGCGATCGCAACTGCGTGCGAACAATGCACGTTTATACGTACAATAATATAAAATCCCTGAAAAAAACCGATGTCTGGCTTTCGCACTTGATTGGATCACCCATCTGCCCGTATTTAACATCCGGTCCTTCTCTAGTCTTGTTCCACCCAATACATACAGTTTACTATTAATTCTGGTATAACTAACACGGCTAACATTCCCCGAAAGTTATACCTATCTCCATACTTTAATGATACTTATTTTTAAATTATTCCCTCGCCGCTTTACATCGGGCAATTTTTTTATAATGATTGGTACACTCATCGAGTTAATTATGGCTTTGCCTAACTAGTTAACTTCCTGACCTACAATTTGAAAGGTTTCTTGGTCCTTGCCCTATATTTATTATGGTAATTGTTCGGAGTAGCACCAACAAAGGTAACAGACTAACCTATAAATTACTCCTTTATTAGTCATCGTCAGTTAGTTATACTCAAAGCCAGATTTTGATAACTTAGAATTTTAACCCGAGTTTTGGGATCATCGAGTGTTAAGTTCAACGATGTAATGGTGAATCACGGGCCTATCGTCCTGTCGGTTAGGATTGGGAATCCAAACTGTCATGGAAGCGTCGTTCACTGGTCAAGTTGCGAGACATGCCCGCCCAATTATACCTTGGAGCTCTTCAGGCAGTCGCATAGCGTCCAGTAATATGTGCGGGAAGCAGTATCCACAAAGACATCGGGAACTCGAATTTCCATTACTGGCTTATTTGCCATCGCAAAGAAGCCACAAACAATTATAGGTTTGGATGCACGTGACTTCCGTGTACTTTGCTTTTAATAAGCCTTTTCTCCGTCCCAGCGTCTGGAGACTGCTTTCCTATCTTCGGACAGAGAAGCTTTCGAGCGGCTGCTCTACCAGCGTATAAAAACGGTGGCATTTAAAAATTGCCAGCCGAAATCGCCATTTACCGAGGACATTGCTTCCCTTGACACCGAAAATGACGGTTTATGTCTCTCCGAGTACAAATCCTTGCTGACTTCAATTTTTGCCGATTTTGAGGCCTTTCTGGACCTTAAAAAGTGCAAAAAGTCCGCAGTAGGCAAGGCGGTGTCTACCAAAGTTCCCGAACAGCAGACGTCGGACGGTGATGCTCACCTGGCTGCCCTCAATGCCCTTCTGACCGCCGTCTGTCCAAAGGTGCGTTCATCCTGCGGTCGATTAATCGCGGCGCAGGAGGACGCTTTTGTGTGCAAGTGCGTCACCTTTCCTGTTTACCCGTTACTTCTCTTCGAGAGTTGTTTGCTGTCTTTATTCGAGTTAATAATTACCGAATTTTTACACCGTTATCTTCTCTGTTAAATTCAGTTCCATAGACTCCCCCTCCTAAGGTTGCCATACATACCATTTGTTGAAACCTAGTGACTTGTGTCGCGGTTATCTTCACTGCTAACATCTACCTTCCTGTCCACAAACCTCCCCCCGCCGAATGTTGCCATAGTCATTTCTTCTGTGTAACCGTTTTAACAACTAAGACGGTGGCAGAGTCTGAGACAAATGGCCTCACTTTGCAAGTGATTAGCGTTTGTGAGGCTAACAATGATATCGCAAGGTCGTTCAGGACGCCAGTCACCCGCGTCTTTCATTTGCGGGCGGGCTGTGGGCGTTTCTCTAGGCACCAAGAAGGCTCTGTAGCGCGTGACACGAGTCACTGTCAGGCGTGCGTAACTCAAATGGGCCAACTGCCAAAACAGACTGCAATTGCGTCAGACCTAAACGCAGCCGAAACAAGAGCGTTGCGTGCATAAAATGGAACCTTCCAACCGAGTCAACCATTGCGCTCTGATTTCACCCCACTAATAATAGACAGGTCAAAAGGGAGTTCGGTCCATCCAACGCGCGAATGCAACCCTTACTTTATTCGCTATAATGTGGTTCTTAACTCTAGTGACGCTCTAAAGGGTTTGACTTAGAAGGTCGGCAACTGGCAAGGTAATTTGATCCTTCTGTGGACGAAGGGTTAGGCTCTGATAGATACTTCTTGCGGTGCCTTTTATAGCAGCTCGCGTCTGTGAAATTCAAGACCACCTTGCTGAAACCTGGTTGGTCGGCGTGCACTGACCAGCATGAGCGCGGCAATCGTAGTCGTGAATACGGCAACTATGCGACGCCTACTTGAAAGTCGCTTACCCTTCATCTTGTCGTTTGGATATGTTGGCTTTAGGGAGGAAACCGATTATCTTGCAAATGACCAGTGCGTCCTCTATTCACCTACGCTGTACAAACTGTCCTGGATGTTCTTGTGTGGATCCCAGAATGCGTCGCGCTGACTGTTGAAGCCTAAGCTAGACCACAATGGGCCCCGTGTCCGGAAAAGCCTGGCTCTCTTCAATACAAACTCCTTAACTTTCGCGGCGCAAGTAATTCTGGGGGTTGTCTAGTCAGAAAATCGAAGCCCATCTGATAAAGTCATGCCTTTAGAACACTTCTGGAAAGCCTCAGCGTAGGGATATATTAGACATAGGAGGGAAACTGGGTTAAATTCCTCGCAAACCGCCGTCGTAAGAGGAGACTTAATTTGTCAATCGCTAGTGCGCTCACTGAAGGTCGTTGGCTCTCGCCTCGTGCGGGGTGGGAACCGCGGCCTGTGTTCTATCCCGGGTCCTCAGAATGCCTAGCGTTGTTTATTGAGACCTGCAATGGAGCCCCTATCGACTTCCTGTCCGGAAAGGCGTCGCGACGAAAGTAATTGTGCACAGGTTGAACCGAGTATGGACTTTTTAGCGCGATTGGAGAACTTCAGTCTTCGTTTATGAAATTATTTTGTTTTCTTTTTCTAGTGACTGTTCCATTGGTGGATCCGGTGTTCTCTGCCATGCTTGTCTTGTTGCCAGTATCCATGCAAGGCACAATTATAAGGTCAGTACATTTGTATTCTTCTATACAGAGGTGTTTAGCCCCTCTCGGTATGCCATTGAAATCGCCAAAGATGTTTGCATGTTGTGTTCTCAGCGTTCGTTCGTGTGTTTCCAGAAACCGCACTAAGCACTTAATGCAAGCAGAGGCTACCTCTTTTCTCCCTCCTATTCCAGCCACAAAGCCCACTTAACCGGAAATGTAAGTAACAGAAGACAATGTATATGCTAAAAATGAAGTCTCTGTTTTATCAAGTTTTATAATTTTATTAAGTAAAATGAGTCCTTGTTGTGTTGATGATGCTAATTATCGCAGATAAAACCGATCATACGTGACTTCTGAGCTGTTTACACAAGTATGTATTATTCGCTTCCCCACGTCTGCTTTGCAGATGCTCCCCTATCGTATGGGCTACTGCGCTTGTGGTTACGACGAGGCATGGACCAGTGGCGTCTGCTGTCGTATTCACGGTGGTACCGATCGCGAGGAGGGCAAAGATCTGCCAGGGAGTGACGACGACGGTCCTCAGGCCTTGCACACAGTGGAGGAGGAACAGCGTCAAGAGATGGAGCGCCTACAGCAACGTCTGGATTCCCTGCCTCGCGACGCGGTGAAGCGCTGCACCTACCTCTTTCGACCCATGATCGACAGTACCATTCTGGTACTTTTTGAACTCATCCAGGTAGGTGACAATTGATCATGCTGCGGTGTCACCTATCATTAGGGAGCGCCTTTCACCAAGAGTTTGTTTCGCCAATAATAAGGGTGGGGATGGTAACGAGGACGACAGAGGAGTCCAACGTGGTCATTTCCAGGTTGGTTTATTTTCATCAGCCTGTCAGACAGGAAGACCTGCGACTTTTACCAGTAAGATGTTCTACGAGTATCATTTAGATAAACGCACCATTACTTCAGAGTGGGGGTTGACGTCATTTTAGCCCCGACTGCGAAACCAGGATGTACTGACGCAAGCCACTTAAATATGAATTCGTCAGTCAAAATTATGTGGATGGGCAATTGAAAACTTAACCCACGCCAGAGTTTGACAGGGAAGAGGAAAATTTAGGTAGAAAGAGAAAAATCATGTCACTGTTCAATGACATGTTGCGATACTCTCTCCGACATGTGCTGTCCAACTTAAACCGACGCTGCGCGCTCAAACACTAAACAACAGAGAGAAATAAGCTTTCTTTTGAAAGTATCATTCAGAATTTTTAGCAAAAATGGCTTCATTTACTGAGAACATAAAATAAATTATGATTATGCAAAAGGTTTAAAAATGGACATCTAACGAAGGAGACATTTCCAATCTCAGTTTCTGTATTTCTGTCTTTTTACACTTAATGAAGCGTGCAACGAGCATCTATAAATTGCCAAATAAGGGATTGAAGTGTGTGATAGGAGCGAAAACGACAAATTTAGTAAAGAATTTTACGAATTTTCGTATACATATAAAGGGAGAACGAAAAATTGCACGTCGGAGTAACGCCAAGGTACCGCGAGGAGGGTACCTCGTAAGGAAGGAAGTCCAAGGATTCTGGAATACGAGAGGATCGCAGTCTAAAAACACTGGACGGCCATTGTTGGACGTGGTCCAGATCATCCTTCAGAGACTGGAGATGTGTCTGATTTTTAAGAGGATGGCCAACGACCATATTATCGTTATATTTTATATACAGATGGTCGTTTGGTGATATCAGATTGGACGAAAAGATTTAGAACTAATATTAGGGAATTTTTTCGGGAGTAACTCTTACTGTACGCCAAACGTCAGGAATCTTAGACTCCATGAAAGACATGCTGATAAGGTGTGTCAAACAGGGGTTATTTGAGAACAGGAAGACTTGAGGATAAATGGTATGACACCACTCGGCTTGGCAGCTGTTGAACCACAAACCTTTTAAAGGTGTTTCTCCACTGTTACAACTGACACAGGAGACAAGCCACTAGGTAGTAGCGAACTGTTGTTTGAGGGAGGGTTAGAGCCAGTATAGTATGGATAAAATGTTCACTTAAAGAGTATAAGTAACCATCGATATGCGCCAGTTTGCTGCATTGGCCATTACAACGCTTAAGAATATTCGAACGTTCAGCAGAGGAAAGAGGAAACGAAGATGTAGATGGCGAGACAAAAAACTAAGAAACAGGTCGTTTAGTCGGGAAATTTCCCTTTTTCCTTGGGCCTATACGTCTTTTAGACTGCCACGCAGGGCTGTTTTGTAAAGAGGTTCTTTTTTACGTCTTAAAAATTTTACCTAAGAAGAAATTTCGTCATGCCTAACCATAAAGGTATCAAGTGAACAGGAAATTTTAGAAAGGCATTTTATTGAAGATACCAGGTGGTCTCCGATAAAGGTATATTGAATTTTAATAGTCCCGACGGCAGTAAACGTTACTGGCAAATATCACATTAAGTAATTATCGTGGAATGTATCTAAATTATTGAGCGGAGCGAGTGGTTGTTTACTTGTACGAGACGGGCGATATTGCCGAAGGAACCATCCCCGAGGGTTCTTATTCAGACAGTTTGATTGCCTTTTCAGCGGGGGTTTTCACCCTGCCGGAGTTGCATTTCGCTCTTTTTTTGGAACCCAGCAGCCGATGCTTAAACATTTGTGCGTCATCAGGTTGGGTAATTGGGGAATATTGGCAAGATGCTGTTGCTTTTCTTAAATACCATGTGGTCTCTAAGGTATTGGGATTGTTCATCAACACAGGAACTGCGGCTGCAATTGCATTTGAAGTCTATCATGCATTTAAGGCATGATAGTGGGGCGCCCCACGGTTTCAGGGAAAACGCAACGTTTTGTTAGTAGCGCATATTTTACACGGATTAGCGTAGTGCTTCCTCACGACTGTTATTTATTTTCAACCTGGCCCAGACAGCGCCAGAATACACTTTAAGTGCGTAACATTTTAAGGCTGCTTTCGTGGCTGAGATAACCGGAATTCTTAAATATAATTTTGATTAAAAATGATAACTCGGGCGACTCTGTGACATTTATTTACTATCGCCCAACCCCTATTTCAGCCACTCTCTGACGTGGGCTTTTAAATTAACTCCGCTTGAACGTTTAATGTATAATGTGTATAAACTGCTTACTTTAATAATATAGTGCCTAACAGACGAAAGAGAGGATATATATATATATATATATTATATATATTGGGTAAATAATTTCTAAAATTATTAAGTGCAGGACATGGAGTCAGGTGATTCGGACATGACATTTTAGGGTCAGACCCGAGATTTCAATGAACATTTGGGTCGAAGACAATCAACCACTGTGGAATAACCACGTAATACCCATTCTACAAACAAGTAGTACTACAAGTAGTATGAATCTTATATAGCAAACGTTATACCGTACTTCCGACATAGGTACTAGCTAAAAGCCAAGACACGTGTTTCGCCGATATTTCTGTTGCTGCGTGACACAACAACGAGGGGTTCGGCTCCTCAGTGGGTCCCCAGCGTTCTCTATGCGGTTTCTGGTATATGGACTCCAGAGAATAATCGGGTAAATAATTTCTGAAATTATTAAGTGCAGGACATGTAGTCAGATGATTCGGACATGACTTTTTACTTGAGAGGCAGCTGCCTTCGAACTCTTCTGATCTGTCTTGTATACCCCTACCTGGTCAGGGTTCCCCACGTCGCACTTCCCTGGCACCTCTTAGTCGCCTACCCAAGTCGTCTTCTACCCCGGGGAATGCGACTTCTGGAAAGGATGATCCGGATTGCGCTGAGGTTGTACACTGCTGGCCGCCCCCGTTCAGCCATCTGCCATCTGCCTCCCCGTCCAAGGACGCCGCCCAAGTGGCTGCCCTCACCACCACCACATCATCCAAGGGTCGTGCCTTTGACGTGGAGGCGCGCTGCCGGGCTCAGCAAGCCCGCGCGAACCGGCTTCACCCATTGCTCTTCGCCGCGCCGGCTCGTCGCCGTCCTATGGCTCTCTATTCAGCCATCTTTTACAGCAGTCCTTTTTATCACCCTGCGGAGGTACACATCTCTGGCGTTCTTCATTTTCCACATACCCGTAAAGTTTGCAGGTTTCAGTCCCATCACATTACTAGTGATTAGCAATTTATGCAATTATCCTCATGTGTGCTAAGCCAATACTGACCGAAACTATCCGCTTGTATTCGCTGAACTTGCCACGATGTACTGATAGCTTGAACTCCGGGATTTATGTCATTGTCAGTGAGCAGAAAACGTTTAGGCGTCAAGTTGGCGAGGGATTTTGACAACGTGGTCTCTGATAACGAAGTTATATAAGCGTCAATAGGCAGCAGCATAAATGGACTTATTTTTCTGATCTGTTACATGGAAGACTTAACTAATCACATTTGCCGTTAGAGTCGCCCGCAACTTGTCAGTATTAGACCGGTATGATCGTTTTTTTACTGCTTGGAGTTCGTTTGGTTGACAGATTAGTTTTTACCCTGCCGGAGTTGCATTTCGCTCCATTGTTGGAACCCAGCAACCGATGCTTAAACGTCTTGTATATTTCATTTGTGCGTCGTCAGGTTAGGTAATCGGGAAATATTGACAATATGTTTTTGCTTTTCTTGAATACCATGTGGTCTCCAAGGTTTCGGGATTGTTCGCCAACATAAGAACTGAGAGAGCGAAAGAGAGACGCTTTATTTTGAAAGTAAAATTCCGAAAATTTCAGCAAAAAAGGTCATCAATTCACCTTGACGAATCGTCCTTGAATGCATCTCCAAATATCGAACAATTTGGCCTTTCTTCAAAATGGTGCCAGCGTCGTGCGCTGATGACATCATTTTCCTTGTTCAAATAAACAGATAGTGTTAAAATTTAAGTATATAATGGTTGAAATAGGCCAATTGACGTACATAAGAGGATTCACATGCGAATGGAGAGCAGAAACATTGGCGGCTCGATTTCAAAAGCCCGGCTGCGATTGCATTTGAAGTCATTCATGCATTTAAGTCATAATTGCGGGGCGCCCCACGGTTCCAGGGAAAACGGAACGTTTTGTTAGTGGCGTATATTTTACATGGATTAGCGCAGTGTTTCCTCACGACTGTTATTTATTTTCAACCTGGCCCAGACAGCGTAAGGGCGTAACATTTTAAGGCTGCTGTCGTGGCTGAGCATTGTAAAGCACGTGCGTGCATCCATTTCATTCAATATCGCTTCGGATTCTTGCATCTGTGTGCACACCGTGATAGTAAGTTGGAAATTTCAAATGGATACGCCTGCTCATGGCGTTAACTTATCCGTCAGCTAATTAATGTTTCCCACTGGTGGCCAAGTTCGAATTGGATTGTCTTCTTTGCCCTGTATGTTATCTTAGCGTTCCTGGTACAACGTAGTTGGCCTATCTTATGGAATGCTAACCGGAATTCTGAAATGGGATTTTGATTAGAAATTATTACTCGGGTGACTTTGTGATATTTATTTATTATCGTCCCAACCAGCCACTTCCGGACGTGGGCTTTTAAATGAACTCCGCTCATCGAAAAAATTGCCTAATTAATACGCTGTTTTTCCAATTGGTTTTCGATGCCCTTATGAATTCAAACATATCCTGTAGTCATTAGGCATAAATATTCCTTGTACGCATTTGGTAGCCAATTACTCGAATAAATTGTATCGTTCGATCATGGTCATGCGATTCTAAAGACCGTGAAATTTCTATTCGCATTGCATTGCATTTGTAAATTTCTAATACAGCATCTGAGATATAAAACATGGCCCACGTCCATTGCCAGCTTTTATGAGCGCTATATGACCTCATCTTAAGATTGTTTAAAAATGCCTGATTTTCCTTTCATGTAAAGTATACATCTTGTAATTCCGAAGCCCTAAGCGTAAGAGGTTGGGTTCGAATTTTGGTTGGTGATCGAATTTTTTAAAAAACCTAGTGATAACCTATTTCAAAGTATAAACATTGCTGCCAAATGTTAACAAGACCTACTATTTTGCCTATTTTTTCTACAAATTATAATCTAATTTATAAGGTTATCGAAAACCAATCGGACAAATGCATACAGCTTAAGTAGTCGCTTGTAAGGCAACTCACGATGAGGTTGCAACAGTCTAAGACAAAGTCTACCGTCTGTAGTTCAAAAGATCGTTCAATCAACCCCTGGAGGCTGCACTTATATTTTTGATGTAACTCTTATCTGAGCTGTCACCCTACTCAATAAAACACCTCTGCATATTCCCTCTTTAGGCAAACCTGTTTCTCTGCCACATCCTGGGCCGTCCAGATCTATCAAACGGTTCATTTATTCTTTCGGCATACCGTGATGGGCGGGTTCCTCTTCTACCTCCAATTCCATTGCAGGTTGCGAGCAAGCTTTGTGAGGCAATCGTGGTAAGTAGCACTGTTATCCTCTTTCTACAGAGACTGTAGTTTACATTTTTGCATCTTCGCCGTCGTCATCCAACGATTACTGAAGACGAGGATAGCATGAGCCGGTAATTTAACTGAGATCCATCCGGTCATGAAACTTGGGAATCAAACACCTTACGACCTGAGCCAAGGGCTTACGCTGTCTATCAGATATAATTGAAATACAAATTGAAAAGGCATATTGTTACTGAGTTTTTAAGTAACTGGAATTATTCAGTAAAAATCTGCCCTTTTTCTAATGAAGGAAGTAAGAAACGGTACGGGTTGGCGCAAGTGCAGTGGATGTTTTTAGCTTCGGCACCAGATAAGGGTGCATGTGCTAACGGTTGCTCACTTTCAGCTGAAGGATTTACGGGTTGTGGGCTGCAGGGGCAACACCATTGTCCTACAGGTGTGCTAATCTGCGGACGCACCGCCAACGCACAACCAGACCACCGACTTTACCTGAGCCTAATCATGGTGGCATCCACACCTTTGGATGTCCTACGCGCGTCAGACAGCCTGCTTTGTCAGCCATGGGCCCTTGCGCTTGCACCCCCCCGACTCCGCCCTTGAACCAACTAATCACATGCCCCACACTCGGATAGTCATAACTTCATGCACCAGACAAACGTGTAAACAACATATCGCTCCTGATACGCTCTGGAGATTTAAGATAATCCATAGAACCCGGCCAATGCCGAATCAGTCGATTTCGACTGCTGCCGTTTGTCTTGTGCGATCGCACCGTTGTGCCAGATTTAGTTTATTACTCCATTCGATGGTTCACAAACGTGGCTGTGTTGGCACGCTCCCCCGAGGGAAAAACGAACTACAGCGAAACGAAGGGACTAGTACAAGAACTAAGGCATCTTCAAGACCACTTAACAAGGAACGGTTGCCGAAACAATGACTTTTGTTGATGTGAAGTTCATGGCACTCGCACTTACACGGGTTGCGATACTCCCACTGAATAAAGCCTAGTTCATTTGGAGTTAGACGCCAGTGGGCTTGTGCTCGTAACTCCTGAAATTAAGCTCGATCAGTTTTGCTACGGTAGACTTCTAACCGCCCCTGAATTTGCTTTTTTGTAGTCTTTCAAACCGAACCCGTCCGCCCGCCCTCTACGGGCCGACCTGGTAGACTGTAACATCTACGCACTAGAGCAGTTCTTCATGTGTTTCCTGCGATGGCTTAAGCGGCTGGCCTCGGTGGTACTGCCCTTAGGCCTCTTATCTGCAATGCCATGCTCGGCCGCTACGTCGAGTTCGCTTCGGGAGCAAGTGGCGGAAGTAGCGCCCCTGCGTCCGAGATGGCATTACTGCAACCTGGCGAAATGTTGGTTAAGCCGAGTCTGTTGGCGAGATTCTTGGATGAGTTCCACGCCTTGCATCTTGGCGTACGCAAAAGCGTGGTGGCTGTAGTTACTGCTATCCTTCTGCAAGAACCCTTCTACAAAAGCGTCTTTGCGATCGAGATCATTCGAGTGAGTCCATATCCCTACCTGGGCTCATCATCGCTATAACCACCACCGCCATCATCATAATCATCATCACCAGAACCACCATATTCATCATCATCATCATCATTAATCATCTCTAATTACATTTGCGCTCACTTCGTTTTGTTGTAATAGGCAATATAAAAAATCGCCTCGTATCACATCAGAGTCCGAGCAATGGACAATAGTAAGAGCGTGTTCGAAGTCACCGCGCAGCTGCCAAGCACTTGGTAGTTTAAGTGGATCAAGTTTTTTATGTAAGACCCATTTGCCAGCGTGACAGGATCGTCTTCAAATTTAGTTACGCGTTTCCAAACGCCTTTGAACATTTTTCGACTTCCTACAACATCGCGTGGCACTTCTGTCAGTTCTAAAATTGACTCTCTTCATCTAGTTGATGTTGCAAATGTGGATGGCATTGCTATTAGCCGTGTAACCAAAGACTAGTGAATAATTACGAAGTGGTTAGGTATATGATTTTTTTATTTCTATGGTCTCTGCGTTTGTCCAAACTATCGCGTTGCACGTGTATTTGTGACCCTTACGAATCTTATCCAGCTAAATGCTGTGAAACACTGCATATCCACATTATTCAATTTGTAGCATCAGACCCGACTGTTTCAACCCCATTAACTGGCAACCAAGCTCTGATCCAGGGCATCGTCGAAGCAGGGCAGTGTTTTCTGAGGTAGGGAAAGACCTGCACTCTCAGTTTTCCTCAACTGTCTAAGATGGACAAGCGATACTGTCGTAACGATTTCTAGACGTTCCACTATGCAGTAGGCGGGCTTTTTCAGGAAATGTTAACCCAAATTCTGAAATTTGATTTCGATTAGGTGGAATGGCAAGGAATTGCGTCTTCTTTGAATTCTGTACTCTAATATGGGGTATCCTCGGGTTTTAATGCAGTTTTATGTATCGGACTTTTCAAGACCATGAACTTTCCGTTCCTATGCAGTGTCGCATCAGTACGTCTACTGTTACCACCTATGCAGTATACAATGCGGCCTAACTGTATTGAAGAATTTCAGCATATGGCATATTTTTTGACGCCAATGAGGCATAGTCCGGCCCCTGGTTCCATGGTCAATAAATGTTAGTTAATTTAAGACATGGACATGGAGATCGCAGACGATGTAGCGTTAGAAATAGAGAGTGTCCTATATTTCTCGGGTTCGAAAATTGATGTGTCCATTCACGTCTGACACTGCAGATAGAGGTTCCAGGCTTGTACCAAGTCTAGATATGCTATGTTTGGTCAATATTTGCAGATGATTCGCTAAGGCAGAACTTCAAGACGAAACAATGGCAACTCCCAAATATTCGCTGCTGGTCTGGTTTCAAGCTGACACTCTTGGTCCCAGCCCACAACAGACAAACATTAAACTTGAATATGGTTGCCACAGAAAGAAGTTTATTGAGTGGGCAATGGCACAGGACTTTTCGCCACCTGTCACCCATGGTAGTGGACAGTTATCGCAGCGAGGGGCGCTCGGAGGGGCGCTCTAAAAGCCTTATAAATTGGTTACAGCCAAAGTACCAGGAAAACTATTGTGGCGGTTGTCAAACGCTGGCCTCCAAGTTAAATCAACTGGAGGAAGAAATCAGGATTATGAAGAAATTTATACAGCAGACCCTCGTTTCAGAGGATCGATTGCCAGAATCAACGCATAGGATAACACGGAGTAGAGCACGAGGCAACCTACACAACAAATCCCCAAATATAAAAAACGTGGTATCTAAGATAACAGTCAAGAGTAGTGACGCAGAGCCTCCAGTAACACTGAAGAATAAGAAAAAGGCGAAAGGTAAGACCACAGGACGGGTACCAAAAAAATCCGAAGGGGATGATTTCAAACTCACCAGAAAAGCAATCGAAGGTACAAAATGAAATTGATCCAAAAAATATAACAATGAACGAACTAAACGAAACACGACAGATAATGATTAACGAAAATAGTCTCCAGGCCACGCGCGCTTCATCAGAGGCAAATATAGAGGAGCTGTTGTCCACCAAATGGAGGACACAAAGTGGACCTACAGTGGTAATACCTCCCAAAGCCAAAGACTTTGAAGCCAGTATTGGGGAAGCCCCAACATCAGCCAGACAAATTATTCAACAGAACCCCCTGGATAGAGGTGCTGTGGACAGGTCACAGTGCATAATCGTCCATGGGATTCGTGAATCAACCAACGAAATCCCCAGGTGTAGAATAAATGATGATATCATGGCCTTGCAAGAGTGTTTGAGTGAAATAATAAGAGAGGATGAAACAATTAGGGTTTTTAAACTTTTCCGACTAAATAGTAAAGATAACACAAACCCTCTAAAGAAATAAATCAAGGCCTTTAAAGGTAATTTTTGGAAAACAAACTTCAGAGAGACCTTCTAATCGAGCGAACAGCAGGGGAGTCCCCGGTCACAGAGGTATTTTTCAACAGGACTACTCCGTACAAGAGAGAATGAAATGGAGGGCGCTAAAAGCGGAATTGGAGAACTTGAAAGACCAGGGAGAGAAGGGACTTGTAATAAGAAACGGAGTGATTGTTCGAATACAAAAACCCCTTCTGTGGAGGACGCCCATCATTCTGAAAAAAGTCTCACCGTTGAGCAACTAATCCAATGCAACAATCAACACAAAATCCAGTTCTACTGCGGAAATATGCAAAGTCTCTTGAATATGGACTCGTCCTGTGTGAATGTCGATCCAGCTGCCTCAATTAAAGAAGGCAGCGACATAGCCGGCTTAAAACACACAAATAAACTAAAATGTTTATATACCAATGCCCAAAGCCTACTCCCTAAATTAGACGAGCTTAAGATCTACGCGTGCCAAACTTCACCAGATATCATCTCCCATAACTGAAACGTGGCTGACCGCGAAGGTGGACGATCGTGAAGTTGCCATTCCAGGTTTTTCAGTTATTCAGAAAGGATAGAACAGGACGTCATGGTGGGGGTGTGCTGACTTATGTCAGATATGGCCTGCTCGCGTCAGAAAAAGGAAAAAGCTCGCGTGCGAAACTGAAGCCATCTGGCTCACCATCACAACGCCGGGGTCTCAAACGCGAGATCCTAACGGTCTACCGACCACCAAGAAACGATCCGCAGTCAGACAATAGACTGATAGATGATTTAGAATCGTTTGCTGAGTCGATCCGAAGTAATGATTATGGGCGACTTTAATGCTCCAAATATCGATTGGAATCTGAGCTCGGCACCAGGCTCGAATTAAACTTCGATCGCCGCCTCCCTAGAAGCTATACAAAAACGCTTCCCTAACTCAACACGTCCTGTCTCCGACCAGAATACGCGAGGGGCAACAAGCCATTGTTTGGACCTTGCATTGACAAAGGCACCCTGACAGCGTAGATGTTGTGAACTGTCTATCCCCGCTGGGCAAAAGTGATCACGTAGTCCTACAATGGGAATATTCACTCTTCTCTGTCCCCCGATCGAAGCATCACAGTCAAACGCAACCTATGGCGTGGAGACTTTTACCCAAATGAAAAATTGATGTGCGCCATTTAGATTGGAATGAAACATTCACCGGGTGTATTCTCGAGGATTGGTTTGCAATTTAAGGCCGTATTACAGGGACTTATCACCAACTACTGTCCTAATTCGAAAAAGATCACCAACAGGCCCCAGTGGCTAACGAGACACACTGAAGAGTGAAGTAAACCGCAAGCGAAAGCTAGTGGCAAACTTATCTCAGGGGAAAAAGACCGCCGAATCGCTGACGAAGTACAAGACGCAGAGGAACAGGTTAAAAGGCCTGGTTTTATAAAGCCCGCCAAAGTTTTTGAGAGTAACTTGATAAAACCGTGCAGCAGAAGCCCGAAGCTCTTCTACAACTACATTAGGCAGTGCACTCGAAAATAAAGACCCCATCCCCTTTGTTAAAAAACGGATGAAGGCGTCGAACTTTGCAAGGACGAAGAAAGGCTGAGCATCTATCTGAGTTCTTTCAGTCGGTTTTTACGAGAGAAGCCAATCTAACCGCTGATAACTATAGTGCGGAAGAGGTCCCGACAATTGACTCAGTGGTCATAACAGAACCTATTGTTCTGCAGGGAACTACTGAAGCTGGACGAAACCAAATCGCCAGGTCCTGATGTAATACCGGCAAAGTTGTTGAAGGAGTTGGCCGTAGAGTTGGCAGAACCCTTGTGTCTACTCTTCCAAGCCTCCCTCGCTGCAGGCGAAATTGCCACCCGATTGGAAGACCGCGTGGATTTCCCCAATACACAAAAGTGGCAGCCGTGCTTCCCGCAAAATAACTACAGGCCGGTAAGTCTCACCTCCATATGTTGCAAGATAATGGAGCTGAATCATCAAACGTGAACTGATGCAGTTTCTGGAGCGGCATCATCTTCTCTCTGAAGCGCAGCACGGATTCCGCAGAGGAAGGTCCTGTTTAACTAATTTGCTCTACTGTCTGGAACGATGGACCCGAGCGGTCGATGAAGGAAATGTAGTGCACGCAGTGTACATAGACTTCAAGAAGGCCTTTGATAGCGATGCCTCACCAACGTCTCCTATACAAACTCAACCGTATTGGGGTAAGGGGGCAAGCTTTTTGAAGTGGATCGAAAACTTCTTGATTGGGCGATCTCAGATTGTCCGTCTTGGCGATCAACAATCGGCGGAGGTGGCGGTTGAGTGGGGTTCCTCAGGGCTCCGTCCTGGGCCCTATCCTCTTCCTTATATACATTGATGATTGCGTAAGGGGCTTGGACTGTGACACCGCCATGTTTGCTGACGATATAAAGCTTTGGAAGGTCATCCACAACGCAGATGATGAAGAAAATCTACAGGCGAACTTGCATCGACTCCAGGAATGGTCGCACAACTGGCTCCTCCCATTTCAATGCTACCAAGTGCAATATTCTGCGATTTGGCAGAACCAGCTCAGGGCACCAGAGAATTTACTATCTGGACGACACACCGCTACCCAGAGGTAGAGGCTCAGAAAGATCTAGGAGTATGGATCACGCCCACACTGAAGCCATCGTTCCATTGCTCAAAAGTAGCAAAATCTGCCATGTCAAGCTTGTATCTTATTAAGCGAGCGTTTGCAAAGTTCGACAAAGAGAGCTTTAATAAGGTCTTCGGGATGTTCGTGCGACCACAATTGGAATTCGCCATACAAGCCTGGAGACCGTGGTCTGTCAAAGACCACAACACCCTTGAGAAGGTCCAAAGACGTGCAACCAAAGCTTGTTCAAGGTCAAAGCTGCCTGCCTTACGAGACACGATTGTCTAATCTTGATCTGTTTCCTCTGGACTATAGACAGCTACGCGGCGACTTAATACAAGCCTTTCGAATGCTGCGGCTTCAGGGATTGTTGCCTTGCATCTGGCGACTTCTTTGAGCTGGCCACTACCACTACTTTGCGAGGGCATCCCATTAAACTACGAGTGACAGGTGCAAGACTCGACACAAGAAGGTTCTTCTTCTCCAACAGAGTGATTAAGGCCTGGAATGCTCTGCCGGCCGATATAATCATGTCCCCATCCGTTGACACTTTTTAAGCGGAAGTTTGACCAGTACAGCCATAAGTACCACCACGACATCCGAACCCTAACACATTTCCTGAAACCTATTCCCATCCACAATTTTCGCGTCATATAACATACTACTCCCTATTTTTTTGAGTAACCTAAATTTCCTATTAGGCAAATACTTGCGTTACTGTCAAATAGGTACTTGTATGATAGGAGGACAACATACGTGGGAACATACAGTCTCGGGGAACAATTCGTGGCGTTAAAGGATAAGAAGTGGATTTGTCTAGGAAAAAGGGATAAGTAGACAAAGTATCAAAAGCTAACGATCACAGGACACCCAATCGCCACATCCTCTTGCCTGAACTGACAGATAGTCATACGCAGTTTCTTGACTGGATGACCATCAGTTTGTTTCGGTTTAATTGAGCAATGGTAAACGGATGACCGCTATTGACCCAAAAACTAGGCCAGCAGATGCGTTAAGAAAAACTTATTCGTTAGCACATTGACTCTATGGGATGAGAATGGAGGCGAATAATGAGGGATGTGGTCGCACAACGAGTATTTATCCTGTGTTTTCTTCCCTTTCTTCTTCTTCTTCTTCTTCTTCTTCTTCTTCTTCTTCTTCTTCTTCTTCTTCTTCTTCTTAAAACGCATATTTATATAACGCGTCTTTACCATCTGCATTATTCGACCCTTCGTTATCTGACTGTGTGCGCGCGAATGCCTAATAAGGTCAACGTTTTAGTTAGTCTTGACCTCAGTGTGATGTGCCAGGTAGGTTCGGTAGCTGTTTGCCCCGAGCGGACAAATGTGAGCCTTGTAACCTTAACAACTGTCGATGCCAATAAACGCCATTCGGGCTTTTAATGAGGTCGCAACGGAATGCGAGGAAAAGGCGAACGTAGCTCATGGTTTACATTAACGGTATCGTACCCCAAGCCTACAGGGTAAGCCCGCGATTTGCAAGTTTTTTTCTTCCCAGGGATTAACTTTGGAATGGAAAATTCCGTGCGTATTAGACCGAATATTCGATGGACAAGAATTATGCCTAAGACAGCAGCCAACTCCGGAGAATACTGAGGACAAGGAAGTTGAAATCCCGTTCCTGTCTTGACGGTTAAAATGTTTTAGCTATTATACGAATGGTATGTGATGACGAGATGGTTTTGGAATGGGCCTTGGTCTTCCGTTTTAATGAAATGCAATGCGATCGAAATTTAAAGATCCGCTTGGAAAGAAGGTTAACGACTCGGGCAGCAAGAATTCAGTTTCTCGCTCAGTTAAAATTGGAATGCGACAGTTCTCTGAAGGTGTGGAACCTAACATAGCAGAGTGCTGCCGAGCCATGAGAACATTAGGATTCTTGAAAGGCTTCCTTGATGCCATGCGTAGAGAGAAGTTTGGAGGTTTTCTTTACAAGAACCTAGTTTACTGAGAGAATGGTCGAGGGGCACTGAACGATCGCGTTACGGGATATACATATCCCATTGTGCCTTGGGGCTCATTTTCGAGCCCCACCAGTAGCCGCACGGCGGCTAGTGATATAGGCAGAATGATATTACCGACAAAGAGAAGGGAGACTGGAATGATCACTTCTGGCTCGGTAGTCGTCATCAGTCCACCATATCCATGCCCAGGTGTTGCGGCACCCGAGGCTCGAACCTGCGGCCTTACCAGTGAGCCACAGACTCGGTGTCCTGTTGAGTTATATCGGGTTAAGTCACTGGAATTCTAACCAAGAGTTCACGAGTTCACACCTCAGGTGTTACAAAAATCTGGGGTTGGGTTTGGCTGACTGATGAGGGTTAGTAAGCCAGAAATGGCAATCCAAGTCTCACATGTCTGTCTCGGTGATATCGTACAGAGGAAAGCCATTGCGGGAACATTGACTGTCATTCCAATAACCTGTGAGGTTGAGCTTGAGATGAGAAGAAGACTCGCAGTCACCCGCACACATTGGCGTAGCGGCCAACTTCTGGCGTATAAGGATGGCACACGTTTAACCGAGTGGTTTCGTGCGGACCTTCAGACAATCACAATATATAACAAATTGCCAACTTGAGGCATTGGTTCAGCGGTCAAGCGACTGAATCAACGCCGAGTGTATCCGAATTAAGTCACTGTTCTTCCCGATGTGGTGCTCGGGTATTTGATTAATAACATCGAATATGCCTAATTGAGATTTCGATTAAATGCATTTCGATGGGAAACAACTCATTTTTTTCCCTGAAGAGGTCTACTTCCACTTGTTGCATTAAAATTTCGTTTTCAAGGGTTGTGTAGCAAGAAGGACAAAACGGAGCAACTTGGGCCGTTTAGGAAATAGAATGGAACTGGAAAGCAGAAGTATGCTTGCCAAATTTTCTAGTGAATTTTTCAATGTAAATTTTCACAAAGTTAAAACAACCCGAAGCTTCCGCGGTGTTTAAGGCTCTCAGTGGGTACCTACGAACCAACACCAAACTTGTGGAAGCGAAAGTACGAACCACATTTAATGGGAAATGTATCATGAGAAACGAGTACCTGAAACGCTGCTGTAGAGAAATGCGACGGAGTCGTGCAGTTATCACCGCAACTGAACTGGAAAGTATCCATGCATCGGTGGAAGAATTAGGGCGTCAGGTATGTCAACGAGCAGCCATAATCGACCACCAAGACGAGAAAAAGGGACAAACATTTGAGAAATAGGTGCAATCCATTATGGAAAAACGTGGAGAAATTAATATGGCAGCCATGCTTCGGAGTGCATACTCGAAGTTTCCCGAAGACCCAAGTCGGTATGTTCACAAGTACTCGTTTATATCTCTCAAAAACCTCAATCGAGAACTGATCGTTAGAGCTAGAAACATAGTTCTAGAACCTCCTGAATCCAATTCACGACCTCTAGCCATTTTCGCCAGAGAACGCATCAGTACTTGGAGAGGTGCCAGAAATGCCGAGTTATGCTGAAAAAGTTCCGCATGGATAAATTAAAAACTCTCCAAAAACGACGATTTCCTCATAACGATGCCAGATAAGGGAACCGGCGTTGTTTCAACGGTCAGAAAGGAGTATATTATGAAAAGACATTTAAGTCTTTTGGACCATAAAAATTCTGAAAGACGGCGAAGGAGGATGATCGTACAGAAGAGGTCACGACGCAGCTGACTGGCTGTTTGAACCGACTTCAAGCGGACGTTTTCATAAATGAACACAACCTAGTGCGTCTCCGACCTGTCGGCACGCAAATACCTCGGTTGTCCAGCTTGCCGAAGTCGCAAGCTTTACAGGTGCATAGTCAAAAAAACAGTTTGGGATACTATGGACGCTGCGTGGAGGATATATTCGTTGTTATACCTGAACAAATCGCTATTTCAGCTCTAATGAATGCCATAAATCCAGCGCACGCGTCAATCAAATTTGCGCTGGATGACGAACAGTCCGGATAACTTCCTTTTCTGGACGTGCTTTTGAGTAAAAGGTCTGGTGGGTAGTTTTCGACGTAAAGTCTATCGTAAGAAGACATGCTTGGCGCAGTAAATAAGTTCTGGGA
This sequence comes from Schistocephalus solidus, assembly GCA_017591395.1. Lineage (NCBI taxonomy): Eukaryota > Metazoa > Platyhelminthes > Cestoda > Diphyllobothriidea > Diphyllobothriidae > Schistocephalus > Schistocephalus solidus. The sequence goes on from WEDG01002986.1 coordinate 57,014, forward strand.
TTTTCGCACGGCTAAACTTTAAGCATAATTTTGTGCGTTGTTTGAAACAAAGAGCGAATAAGATCTACTCGGCTGATAGCATCGAAGGCGTGCTTAGGATTGGAGAAAGTACTTTGCAACAGAACGGTATCCAGATTTATTCATTAAGAAGAACATGACCGAAGGAGTACCCAATTTCCTCGTGCTAACGGCATGCAATAAATGAATTTTTCATCTGGGTTCCATTTCAAGGGGACGTTCCAAGTGAACTTTTATGAAAGCGTTTAAAAGAGGCTGCATCAAACATCTTTCGAGCAGCTGACGCTTCTGTACTGTTCTCGACTAATCTCACTCTATACGGAGAGGGCACCGATAAGCTGCCAGGTCAGACCACGTTTATGTGCATTTATTCCTTTACCAGCACCTGCGGGGCAGAATATATTGGTCGCACGAGCCGATGTTTTTCCAAAAGATTAAGAGTACTCCCTCCAACATGGTTAGGAAAGGATCAAATAAAGAGCGTTACTAACTCGATTCGCACGCATAAGGTAGACATTGACCACCGCGTAGATGCTAGAGAAGCCTTCCACATGATTTACAAGGTCCCCTCAAGCTATCAACAATCACCTAGGCAGCGTCTCTCGGTTATAGTAGCGGCTGTAATCAGGCTACGCAAACTGGTCCTGTGCGAGTGGAAAAACTTAATGCAGGTCTCGCAGTTGCCATGGCCCAAAGCCATCTGAGCTTTCAATTTCCTGTAGGAGTCCACCGTCAACGATAAAAGCAGCAACGAAAGAGGACGGCACTTACAAACCAATCAATGATCACTGACGCAAAACAGAGTGCTGATATGCCGATGTACGAAGAACGATATGACGCAAAAGGGCAAAGTGGATGTACTCCAAATTGAAGGTGACTGTGCATGGCTCTGTACGCCGGCGCTAAATCGATACACCGATTGATTGAGTTCCCATATGTAGACAAGGATTCAATCTTGTTTCCGGTCTTGTTTCAGTCTTGTTTCCGGCTTGGGCGCTTATCTTTACAGCTGCAGAGTTGAATTCATGGCCCGTTTCGTAGGGCATTGTCGCGTTACCTCCTTGCTGGTGGTGCACAAACCAACCCGATGTATTTCGCAGAATGAGTCAAAATCTATGAAGGAACTGAGGAAATACGACACAATTATTATTCTGCCAGCTGATAAAGGACGATCGACTGTCATGTTGAACCGAGAAGGCCACAGTGAGAAAGCTAAGGCCTTTTTTGGTGGCAGAGAATTTTACGCACCAGCACTGAACTCACAGGTCAAAGCAGTAACAGATCGGCAGACTACAATACCTAGCGAATACCGGCGCACGAAGGTGATCACAGAGAAGGAGTGATGCGAAATGAAAGTAACTAACACCGCTCGGGTTCGATTCTATTGTCTGCAAAAAATACATAAGCCCACTGCAACAAATCTTTGCCCTAAATGACGGGCTAATTTATAAGAGAGAGGAATGCGCTTTATTTTGAAATGATCATTCAAAATGTTTAGCACAAAATTGCTCCATTCACTCAGAAGAATAGGATAAGTCAACAGATTACGCAAGAATCAAAAGGTTTAAAAATGGACATCTAACGAAGGAGATAGTTCCACTCTCAGTTTCTGTATTTCAATCTCTTCACGCGTAAGGTAGCGTGCTAAAAACGGCAAAACAGAGTGCTGATATGCCGATGTACGAAGAACGATATGACGCAAAAGGGCAAAGTGGATGTACTCAAAATGGAAGTTCCTCCAAGACCTCTCAATTCCTCGAAGAACAAGGTCGGACGATTCAATCAAATGAAATCATGGTCTCTTTCAATGTGACTTCGTTATTTACACCAAGCTCACGGAGTTTGAGACACAAAGTCTTATGCAAGAGGCTTGAAGAAGCATACGATGAGGCTCAGATTTCATTAAATATTATACACCTCATGTGGCTGTTCGAATTTGGCCAAAAAACGTCCTTCACCCTTACTGGAGTAACCTGTGAGAAGATCAAAGGAAGTCAAGTGGGCTCCCTAATCTCCAGTATGGTGGCAGATTTGGTCATACGAAAGCTCGAGAACACCGTCTTTATCCCAACGGAGCTTTTCTTGTGGCTCTGTTACGTTTATGAAACGTTTGTTATCGTCAAGAAGAACATGCTTCAACACTTCTCTAACTTGCTCAATGGAATCTTACTGGATATAAAATTAACAAGAGAAGAGGAACAAGAACAGCAGCTGCCTTTCCTTTATGTCCTCGTCAAGCAAATTCTCAGTAGCTAAATGGTGATGCTTGTTTACAGGAAGGCAATGAACACCATACAGCTCCTCAGCTTTCATAGCAACCACCAAGTGGCTTACAAACGAAGCTGTGTGAGAACGCTCTTCAAACGCATTCAGACTCATTACAGCAAACCCGAGGAAAAAGTACATGAGTCCCGAAAGCTCCGCGACCAGTTTATGTTGACTGGCTATCAAAAGGCGCTTATAAGTCGATGACTACGCGTTCGGCCTCGGAGGACCCAATCGGAAACATAGCCAAGGATATGGCACGCTCTGTCGTACATAAAGGACGCCTTAGAATCGACTGAGCGCATTGTTACCGGACTAGGTACACATTGCACACCGACCGAAAGCGACTATGCGCAACAGAGGGATGAAAATCAAAGACCAACTAGACCCCAAAGAGCAACCTGGGCTGGTAAATCGCATCCCATGCCTGAACTGTCATTGTAATTACAGAGACTAGACCGAACGCATGCTGGGATCGCGTGTGTGTGAACATAAGTTGCTGCCCACATCTACGAAGCGGGCCGTGAGTTCAACTTCGCAGCCATCTAGATACTCGCCCACGCGGGAAACAAGACGAGCCGAGAATTACTTGCATCCTGGTTCACGGATGGGAACTCAATTAATCGATGTATCGATTAGCGCCGGCGTACAGAGTCCTGCACAGTCACCTCCAGACTTGTGCCAGTGATCATCGATTGGCTTGTGCCCCCTATAAGTGTCACCCTCTTTCGGTGCTGCGGTTATCTCGGACGGTGGACTCCTACAGGAACTTAAAAGCTCAGAATAATAAACAAATTGTCCCGATTCTCGGACAGACTTCGGCGTTTCTCTGTTGCTTTATTTCAAATTTGGAAGAATCTAGTGGAATGTGGATTAAAAGTAAACCGATTAACGGAATTTGCCCCGACTGCGTTGTTTGGCCGCGAAAAGGGAAGTTGTGCCAGCACGAATAAGCGGGTGTGGGCTCACGGAGAGTACTTTGCTTTTCTTTTATCAGTCAAAAGCGTGGGTTTTATTTCCCTTATCCTTGAACATGTCATTGGTTTAATTCCGTGCAATCTCATCTGTCACAAATAGAATTTTATTTAAATTTCGAATTAGCCTTGACCAGTCCACCAGTTCTGTGCCCATTTGCGGACCTAGCAGTCATCGACCCGACCGCGCACACAAACACTGTCGCTTGCCTGTCAATCGTCTCATCCCCCGTCTGCACACTTTCTCAGGCATCGCGCCACGCCACTCTAATGCGGGGTGTCGTCTTTTTTATGATCCGGCCTTGGTGATAATCGGCGGGCGTACACACCTCTCCTCGAACAGCGCGGCCTAGCAGCGCGCAGACAGTGAGGAGTGCACTTGAATGTACGCCGGTATGGGAAGACAGCGGGTGGACTGATAGAGCTGCCGACGCGGGCGTCGCTGCCGTGCGCACACCGCTGCCGGGCCGATGAGGGTGCGGTAGGAATTTGAGGTGGAGGGGGGGGGGGGGTACAGTGGCCACCCCCTCTCCTCTAACTCGGCAGCTAAGTTTGTGCGCGGGCTGCTGGTGTGCCCGCCGCACCAAGCCCTTCACCCCTCCGTTAGCGCTTTTGCATGTGACCTCTGCGAGAACTCTTGTGTCTCTGGGGTGGCTGCCATGTGGCGGTCTGACCGTCGCATCCGTCCCCTCCCTGCCCTAGTTACTAGCACAGGCGTCATGGCGGTCACCTGGACTTCTTAATAGGTCAACGAATGTGTATTGTGATGCTCCAGAGTCTGCAACCAACCCTAAACGGCCTGGGCGACTATCAAAAGAAGGAGCCGTTACAGCCTGCACGTCAGTCACATGAGGAAACTGATGTGAAGAGAGAGAGTAAAAGGTTAGGTGTACAGAAGTTGGACAGGACATAAGGCGTACATCGTTCGGAGCATTGCGACTAGACGTTGCTGCCATCAGACCTGAATGGAGCAGGTGAGTGTTGATGTCAAGACTGATACCAGCTGTACAGCCCAGCCGAGAAGGCTACGGCAGACCAGAAGCAGGGGAACAGTAAATCGTAGGAGGGTAACTGGGTGTTTCACCAGAAGTCCAGGCTAAGGACTTGGGAATACTTGCACAGAACACAAGAAACAACTTTGAGATAGAATAAGACGCAAGTAGAAGAGCTCGATAGACGAAGTAACGCCAAAGTAGCAGAAAGGAGAGGCTTCATTTAGAAGGATTCAAGCTAATGCTAAGCGTGCTTCCCCCTTCCCGACAGCCAGGGTCGCCGTTTTTCCGCCGGAAATCAGGGAGGTAACAATGGATTTTACCACTAAAATATTCCCGGCCAGTTTTGTTCAACAGCAACCCCCCTCCCCACCCCGGATATAAGTAGGCGCGTTGAATGTGCATGGCGTAGAATTTTGATCGCTTTCCCCCTACCTCCCTTACCCGCCTCTAGGCTCCTAAAGTCAGCTTTGTGGGTGAAGGCTGTGCTTATCTTGAATGGATTTGGTGGAACCAAAGGGCAGCCACCAACGGAATTAACGTAACCAAACATCCGGTAAAAAAGGGTTTTAAACGGATTACTGTTGATTTTTTCCCTCCAAGTGGGTCTTCAAAACGTATCTGCCAGCCGGACGTCCCAAAAGTGTGTTAAATTATTTTCCGACGGAGCCAGAAAAAGGGTGGGGATGACAGTTTCAGCCAATTTCCGCAAGCTTATCCGACTGCGGAGGATGCGGCGATCCGTCAAGTAGTGCTCAAATTGTTAATTTGATTTTCCTTCTTGGTGGCATTTCTTATTCTTCCTCCTCCTCCTCCTCCTCCTCCTCCTCCTCCTCCTCCTCCTCCTCCTCCTCCTCCTCCTCCTCCTCCTCCTCCTCCTCCTCCTCCTCCTCCTCCTCCTCCTCCTCCTCCTCCTCCTCCTCCTCCTCCTCCTCCTCCTCCTCCTCCTCCTCCTCCCTCCTCCTCCTCCTCCTCCTCCTCCTCCTCCTCCCTCCTCCTCCTCCTCCTCCTCCTCCTCCTCCTCCTCCTCCTCCTCCCTCCTCCTCCTCCTCCTCCTCCTCCTCCTCCTCCTCCTCCTCCTCCTCCTCCTCCTCCTCCTCCTCCTCCTCCTCCTCCTCCTCTCTCATCCTCATCATCCTCCTCCTCCTCCCTCCTCCTCCTCATCCTCATCCTCCTCCTCCTCCTCCTCCTCCTTCACAAACACTCGAGACTTCCTTTTCTTTTTTATTCGCATAAACAACGTGACCTCCTTCTAGCGCGTACTGTATTTTGACTGGGTCTGCCGCTCCGCCGTGAGCCGGACGTACGTACGAGGAGACAGAAATATGAATTTTTAAAAAATTTGGAACGCTGTTTCTACGTAGCAGCTCGACAAAAATGGGCCTATGGGACACACCGGCAAAGACGAGGAAGACATGGGTGACGCACCACATGGGGTTCGGTATGACTGGCTGACGATGGCTAATATGCCAGAAATGGTCATTCCAGTCTCACTTGTCTTTGCCGGCAATATTCACCAGCCTATTCTACTACAAGAAGCTTCGCGGCTGCTGGCAGGGCTCGAGAGTGGGCCCCAATGCAGAGCCAAACGAGTGGGTACCGTTAGCGATCGGTAAGTGTTCATCAAGAGGAAAAGGCGGCAGCTAGGATTGATTCAGAAAAATCGATTTTCTGACAGGTTTTAAATTTTAACCGTTTTTTACGCACTTACCACACGACTGACGACGACCTGGGGAACCAGCTGGCATCGCTCGTAGCTGACAGGCTCTGGTAAAATGGTTCTGGCAGTTGGGGCTGTGGATGGTCTATGCGAGGATTTGGCGCATCTCTGCTACTGCCTCGTCTGAGCCTATTGTTACTTGCTCTATCATTGCTGAGTCCTCGCTCGGGAGAGGTCCGCCCTCGTACAAGTCGAATGAGTTCATCTGAATAGGCCCTTCTGATGTACCCGGCAACTGGTTGCTGGCTGCTCGAGAATGGGCCCCAATGCAGAGCCAAACGAGTGTGTTCCGTTAGCGATCGGTAAGCGTTCATCAACGAAAGTATAATATTTGCTTATGTCTGTCATTCCCGTTACACACCACAGCTCATGCTAATGATGCTATAACTGGTTGTTGACACGCTGACGTACTCCGGTTGGACGGAGAGACATCAAAGCATTTGGGGCAGAATGGATGCGTCGGCAACAGCATGCAGCATCGGATTTTTAGGTTGCTATATGGCTGTTGTCCAATGGGCGCAATTAAAACTAAAGAGAAGAGACCAGCGGAAGAGGACAAGTCTTAATATGTGTACAATAACAGGTGAACAGTAAGGATGATAGTAGCATCTATTGCAGGAATATAAGCGCTTAAGCTAGTAAGCCAGTTCATAAATTTCGTCAAAAAATAGTTTTGACGTGAAAGGGGAATGAGATTTTGAAAGACAGACGATTAAGATGCGACACCCAAACAAATAGAAGTATTTAGTTAAGTTCGTTTATTTAAGAGAGCACCTTTAAAAGCATCAATCCCCTTTAAAAGACTGTCCATTAGATTCTATGCACTTGTCCCAACGAAGTTGTCAGTGTTTGAAACATGTGTTTGTATCCTTCTGCACTACTCTGTTAAATCCCTCCGGTGATTGCTTCTTATCGTCTTCTGCGTCCTGAAAACGCTTTCCTTTGTGTTTTTTCTTCGTGGGGATAAGAAGAAGGCACAGGGGCTAGGTCAGGCGAGTAAAGGGGTGTAAAACCATTTCGTCCGTTTTTCGCCCAAAATTCTGATTGATTTTGAACACAGGCGCCTTGTCACGATGAAACAGCCAGTATCCCCAAGCACCACACGCTTCACGCAATCGCTTTAGCACTTGCAGGCAGTACATTTGGTTAACTGTGGTGCCATGAGAAAATAATTAAATGCAAAAGACTCCTTTAATGTCGAAAAAAACGAACCATAATGAACTTTAACTTTGATTTTTGGATGTTGAGGATGACCTGAATTTGGTTCAGCTCCAAGTGACATTTAGCCATTCCTACGTGGCTTAGAGCTTCCCAAAGCATTGTCGGCAGTTCTGCCAACAAAATTTGGCTACAAAATTTGATGTTGGTGCGTTGGTGTTTACAGATTGTCAACACAAAATCGTCCAGAGCATTGGGATGGGGTTTACTAAAACAATCTATCCGCTGCGATGGTTTCTCATGAACGCAGTGTTTATTAAATGTACATAGCGGAAGAGGACAGAACTGCTAGCCCACTTGCTAGAAGAAAATAATTCTCTTTTTTGGGTACTCCATCGCATCCAGGTACTAGAAGGAACTGGAGAAGAATTTCAAACGATTCCGGAATTGGAGCTGGTCGCAGTCGAAAAACTGATGAGTAGAAAACTGTTTTCCAACATCCCTACCGAGATGTAATTCAATTCTTTCTTTGGAACTTGGAGATCAGTCTCCTTTTTGACGTGTTGAATAGCGGTCCTATTATCAGCATGTTCACTTTGCAGACAGTTGTTTGACGATATCAGACCGCCGATTTAAGGAGAAAAATAATGAGACAATAAAGTGGAATCTTGGACTGGATGGACTGACTGCCTGAGGAATACGTACTCTGCAAGCCAAGATACAACCTAGCTTGGAGAGCCGCACTCAGCTATTGTCATTTTAAGTATGAAGTGGTTTGCAGAAGTACTGAAGGTAGAAGAGTAAGCATTAAGGGAACAGGCATGCGTATACTAACCTTTGTCTGATGTCCTTAAAACATAATGAACCACGCGAGCAATGGCGCTTAAGGTACTGCGCCTGGCTTTATATACACACTGTAGGGAGTCCGTGAAATTGGAGGAAAAGGAGGTAATAGTGCCTGAGAAAACTCGTTCAGTGAACGTCAACCATGTCGAAGAAGAAGCTGTCGCAGGCAAGAATTCTGGACCAGGAACATCAGACTCTATAGGCTGACAGTGATTATGAAAGTACGCAAATCATCAGGTATGTTAGATTCCCTGAAAGAAGAATTACTAAGATGATAGGCTTCTTTTCCATAAATTCTCATTAGGCCAGTACATGTATATGATAACGTGGTTGACTAAAACACATAAGTGATTAGGGAACTCGATCGAAGCTCGTGGCGTGAGAATATGGGGAGGAGGGTAATAAGAGGCAATAAAGGCTCATTTGTGAACAAATCGGCGGCCTCGGTGGGATTCGAACCTACACCAGCAATGGGAAGGCTTTAGTACAGCCAACGCTCTAGCCAAATGAGCTACGAGGCCCCAACGGGAGCCTTGAGTTTAATCACACTTGGGTCAAGTTACTCGCCCAGCCTTTTGCAACGTATGGAATTCACCAATTATGATACATAATCCTGACTGTCCAAGCAGGATTTCCTAGGCAATCAATCTAGAATCTACCAGAGGACTACCAGGTACAATTAAATAGTGGAGGATTTTGGCAGATTTGAATAATTCGATTGACCCGCTTGTGAAAAACTCGGTGGCCTCGGTGGGATTCGAAGCCACGCCAGTAAGGGGAAGGCTTTAGTACAGCCAACGCTCTAGCCAAATGAGCTACGAGGCCCCCACCAGCAGTCGTGAGTTTTATAACAGTTGGGTAAAGTTACCCGCCCTGCTGGCGTGGGTTCGAATCCCACCGAGGCCACCGATTTGGTCACAAGGGGGTCAAATAACTTATTATTAAAATCAGCCAAAATCCTCTAGCAGTGAAGGTTGTTGAGAATCCTATCAAGGGGAGAACTGGAGGGCGTGGAAAATTTCGCGCAGTTAACCGCCTTTTGCATGAGGTTCTTCTGTGCACACAGGAGCGGCGTGCGTAGCCACTTCTGTTGTTGGGACCCTATAAATCAAGCGAAAAGCTTTATTGTGGTCCACAGGATGACCGGAATGGACAGCATGGGTACGAATGGCGTTTTTATGTTCGCATTTTCCAGGCGTATTCTTTCGGATAAGCACCGTCCCGTGCAACCACTATAACTTTCCCCACCGGAGCAAATGAAGGAGAAGATGCAACCTGTCCTCATCTTCTCGGCGTACAATGGCATTGGTCGATACTAATATGCAAACCCCTGCCGCTGGAAAGGTTCGTAAAACATCTTGGTCAGCCCAGCTCTCTCTCTCTCTCCCACTTTCCACGCCTCTGACGCGGTTCTTCGTAACCCTTACTGCCTACTTGTACCATTTTCTTATATATTAACGTTTAAGCTGACCCTATTCCCATATAAATGTACTGGTCTGACGATAATTTATCGAAGGCAAACTTATGCTCTCAAACTAGTCGGCTGAATCTTTCCATGGTAATTTTCGCGAAACTCCAATAAGATAAACGGGTTTGATATGATTAGAACGGGATTTAGGGCGAGGTAGTGAGACACCATCCGGTCCGGCAACTGCTGAACCGTGGACCGTTCGATACTGCTTCTCCACTACAGCTACGTCAACAGGACAGAAAACATTTGAGGATATTTAAAATTTATTTGATGGAAGTTTCGATTCAGTGAGTCTAAGTTAGCGTCAACATGTTCCAGTGTTGTTAGGTGGCCAGTGTAGCGCTTCAAAGTTTTCTTAAGTTTGGCAACAAAATTAGAAATAGATATGGAAAAGACGGAAAGAAAAACTAATAAACCGACATTTTAGTATGACATTCTTGTTCTTTATTGACATTTTAACGTCAGAAAGAATTCCACACAAGTCCGTCTTACAGAAGAGGTCCTCTAATCGCACTAGTGGGAAGATACTCTGTCAGCGCTAAGCCTAATAGGTTCATGAGAACAACAAATATTATCGCAAGCAGTTGTAAAACTCGATATCCGTCCACAAAAAACCAAGGCAGCGGAGACAACTCAATCAGCTCAAGGCTAAATAACGTGGTCAACCATTTGGGCTACTGTTCGATTTTGTGCATTTAACGCTTTTACAAGGGTGAACCGACCAAGGTTTGCAAAACGTACGCAGTATAATAAATTAGTTCCAGTGAGTCATATTTCTCCTTCTCAAGCTCTCGATAATGTTGTTAAATTTAAGGCATTTTCCCTAGTATGAACTTAAAACACGTATAGACAGCATAATTTATTAGTACCAACGAATTTGGCGTCAGTTGAGCACCCTCGCTGTATAGAAAATCGATGCACATCAGCAATGTCGGTGTTCACCGCACAGAGATTAATCAATAAAAATGGTTGCTTTGACACCGGCAATTTCTGCATCTAGTGTCTTAATAGCGTACACGTTTCTTGCTCTTTGGAAGAGTGTGCAGCCGGTTTCGTTTCCGTTCTATTGGCCCAACGCTGATGAAGTGTAAGAAAGGACATCTTCTTGTGGAAAACCGATCGTTCGCTGATACCATGGAACTGTCCTATAGGCCCTGCGTTGGGAATGCAAACATGACAGTCCCTCCTACTTTTTCAGTAGCAGGTCTCAACAAACAATCGATTTTGCATAGGTAACTAGAGCCAAATGAAAATGCTAGTTAGTTCACAAAGAAAAGGGGAACGAGCGTTTCTGGCTTAGTTGCCTTCATCGGCCATAACCGCGAGCCGCAAAAATCGGGTTCTAAAGCTGCGGCAGCGCATTAAATAACGTGGTAGTTCATCGCATTTTTATCCGGATCGCAGTCTCGGGAAGATGGGTCTACCATGAATCCTGCCGGTTGGCTACCCGGCGCCTTCTCGGGTGTCACGCAATGGAACGACCAGCTGCGTAGGCAGCAGACTCTATGTGCTAATGAATCAGTAGCCACGGGCCAGCGAGAAGACACGAGGCCTGGCACGCTGACTGCCCCAAAAAATTTTGAACATTTTGACCATCGCAAGAGACCAAATCTTCCGCAGCAGAGGTGACTTGCGCGTGAATCAGTTTACAGCGAAGCCGACATGCGCGCAGCACCTCACCCGATCCTGGGGGCAGACATTACCAAGACTACTGCGTGTGTGCTTGAGCGATAAAATATCCGTGCATCTGATGACGGCGTTGTGGCCTGGCGACCGGATGCTGTTGACCTCACAGGTGCATTGCGGTTAGGTTCGGTAACCAAAGCGCTGCGGGAGACAATTCAGGACAAGCAATCGAGTCGTCTGTTGGAACGCGTTTGCAACCAAAACGCCTAAGAAATATTGTCGAGGCAGGTTGGGCCATAGGCAGACCCTAGCTTCTGCTCTTATGCTTTTATAGACGCTTGGGAACCAGTTTCAGGGGACCAGGGGCAGGTATATGTGCGTGGAGTTACCGTTGCGTTACCGTGGTACCTGGGACTGAGTGGGCGTGCATGCGTTACAGTAGCCTGACACGGTCAGTCAAAATGACTGCCGTTTGGCTTGGGCTTAAGTTAGAAACGTCTGGGTAGCGCGACTTTACGAGCGTTGGGTTATTTATGAGGCGTCTGAGCAACACAACGGGTTACAGTTAAGAAGCTCGAAAAGCATCACCTGCGCTACCCCTTCGCCCCTAAATCTTCGTGTTCTAAACACACAAAAAAATTGGTCATGGAGCCTGGTGACGAATGGGCATGCAGGGACGGATTAGGTCTTTTATCCCAGTCTACCCGTGTGCCGCAAACTTCCTGCTTATTGTACTGGGTCTAACCAGAGTTTTACCACCCGTCGGTAATATCCGCTGAAATCATTACCAACTCCATCTGATAAAGGAGCCATTTCAACCCCAATCTTGTCTCACAAACCTAACATTGTGGCAAATGCAAAATTCTATGTCAGGACGTTAAGGCATAATGAAGGTCAGTTTGCATGCAGTAGGCTGATGACTTTTACGTGGGGGGGGGGGAGAGTGGTCTAGTCGAGGAACCATGAGAAGTGACTGGCCGATTTCTGACCGCATAATGGCTTCGGGATCACGAAAAAAACCATAACCATATCGTGCACCGGTCTCCTTTTCATTTGTCGCGAAAGCTAAGGCCAGCCGGACGAGCGCACACGTCCGGCACCACTAAAGCGGCGTCCAGAGTGGCCGTGGGACATGCGTCACGGCACTTTGAGTGAGACAGCCTTGAAGTTGATTGGCCGATAACCAGACGCAGCGTTGCAACAGGTGCCCGCTGTATGACCACTAAAATCTCATTCGAAATTGTCGAACACCATACTGTGCTTCATGGTACGACTGCCATGAGAACTAAAGCGCTTCGGAAGGCTGGTCTGACAGTGCAGACGGACTCGTCTGCGCAATCAGTAACGCGATTTCGGGATTAGATACAAGACAATGCGAACGTTTCCTTCGGGGTGCGACTCTGCTCAGTCTTCCTCACTACACGGTCTGTTTGAAGTCCGAAATTCCGACTCAGGCTCGTGGAGAATAATCACCCCAGGAGTCGAATTCCACTTTACCCTCCGTCCCAAAAGCCTATAGGACTGCTCTGATATATATTATTCGGCAATTGCCCTCCCAAAACAAGTGCAACTTGCATCTTAAACAACTAAATCGGCAGGAGCACATGCTACTTAAAAGGCATGTTGCTAACCCCACTTTCTTTTCCACTTAAGCAGTAGCATCAAGTGAACATCAATGCGATAAACAAACCCTCTACAATCAGTTGTAGTAACTGGTTGAAAGCCACACACCCTGTGTTCTGTTGTTAATTTTCTTGGTGAGAACGATTGGATAGAATCGGATGGCTGTTCAAAATACTGCCTAACTGGACGCCTTTAGTTTGCGAGCATGTTGAACCGTGCTTACCAGAACCGACTTTTTGTCACCAACACGTGACTCCAACATCACTGCAAACGCATGCCAACTTGTAATTCCGACAGTGGGCCTGAGGTCAGTCAGGCTGACTAGACGCATAGTGGCAGATTAGTACAGTGCAGTGAAACCGAAAATACCTATTGGACGGGCCCCGCACCCTTACACACACGTTTGAAAGTTAACTTCTCATTTGCCTAACGAAGGTTGCATTCGTGTTGCAATATTGCGCCAATCGAACAGTCCTAACAGTAGGAAATTCTCAGCATTTAAGCCCTCAGTCAGCTAGGCAGCTGGTGGAAATCTCGGCTGCACACAGTGGTGCCTTAATAAAAGGATTGGATCAATAAGTTTACACCGGTTATTTACCCCAACACTTCGAGTTAGGACCTGTGTTGATTATCCCTCCCACTTAATTTGTCAAAGGACAGTAAGATCGACTAAAGATGACTGGGGTGGCGGATTTATTGCAGAGAACTCAGCTAAGGTCTAGCGCTGGTCGGCTCAATTTAGGCGTCTTTTCCACTTTCCTGACCAATCCACTAGCCCGTTTCATAGCTGTGCACGGAGTATATTCCACTTCCAGCATATGCAGTGCAGTGGGACTGTCGCGCCAGCTTAAGTTATAGGGGACCCTCAACACTACGACCTTCGCACTCGGTCCCGAAGTTGATGGAGAGTTTTAAGACGCCAGTTGAGGGTATATTGCACTTTCCACAGAATGACCGGAGAACCGGTTGGAACAAGTCGGTAGCCGAACGAGGGCAAACTTCCGGTGCGGGGATAGTTGCATCCCAAGAGTGCGTGGGAGAATCCTTATAGCGCCTGTGGTGAGGGTATACCTAAGTCAGCCTTAAAGATGATTGGGCCATCTGGATAGCTGTGAGCGGTTGAGAACCAGGCTGTCACTGGTACGCGTGGGAGGTGCAGCTTTACAGCACGCGTCCGAAGTAGGGTCATTGCGTGACCTCGCCCCCCCCCTTCCCCAGGATGAAATTCAGGGACCTCGGAGAGTCCGGCCTTTACGTTCGAAGCTACAGATCTTGCGTCAGCACTCTGGCGCCTTGAATCCATGAGACAACTGAGTGGGCATGGAGATATGTGCTCGTTCCTGCTGACCGGAGCTCAGTCATCCTTGTGCCAGTCTTCAAAAAGGGATACGAATCAAATTGTGAGATCTACCGCGGTCTATGATGTCTCACTGACGTTGCTGCAACGGTCATATGACAGTCTGCGCCAGCGATCGCTAGCGCTGCCGCTCGCACATACTGCCTTTAATTCGTCTAACGCCCACTGCTACTCGATTGCTCGATTAATGCTCGGGCGACAGTTCGAGGCCAACGGACACTGCGTACCTCGCTGATTGGCTGCAGGTGCATAAAGTCCAGGCGCACACACGCACCTCGCACCCGGACTACGAAAAGAACGCTGCTACTACTGCCTACCGAGTTGCGTGTACGTTCCCTCGCCCTAGTAAAGGTTGTCCAATAAGTCTGCCTTTCTTGTCATTTTAGTAGGGAAATCTCGTATTGTCTACTCATTCTACCTCGACAGAGTTTTGCCACGCCACTCTCTGCTGGCTTCAGAGTATGTGTGACTTTAAAACGTGACTCAATGACGCTGGGTTTCAAGCTGAACCTGGATGTACCGATCAAATATTAACACTATGATACAATCTTGAACACTGTTATGGCTACCAGTACCCGACGATCGTCTGCTTCGTTGACACCACTGCAACACGCGGGTCCATTAACCATGAGTCCCTGTGGAGACTAATGAAACTACACTGTACGGCAGCAAAAACCACTGGTCCAATAAAATCTCCTCAGACCTTCTACGCGTCTATATACTGTCCCTTTTCCTCATTAACTACGCCCTTAACTGGGTTATCAGAAGGGCCCTGCGTGGTTTAGGCAATGAACCGTTCTTCGAGGGATAGGCACTGGGTTCACTCAAGTAAGATAGACTACACTCGCTGCGACAACTTCGGAAGGTTATTTGAACCCATTCAATAAAAACGAATGGAGTGGTTTGGGTGCGTTATTCCTTGTCCGTCCAAGCGAGTGCCTGCATTCAAAGTTTATACCTGCCATAAAAACTGGAGACTATGATTGCGCTGGCGTGTGTGGCAATGCCGCCAAGGTCATCGTCGTAAGCATCGAACCACCACCTCCACCACCACCACCACCACCACCACACCACCACCACCACCACCACCACCACCAACCCACCACCACCACCATCATGGCCGCCACCGTCCTCAACCTAGTCACCAAGTTTCCAATTCAGACTTATCGAAATTGATTCCAGGAGAATCGTAGCGGTTGCTGGTTCCCTATTTTCGATGGGACTTGGATCGAGGTCTTCTTTTCCTCTCCAAATAACCGTAGGAAATCATGTCTGCTCATTGATAAAAATGTAAATCGATAAATTCCCATGGCTCCGACGGGTTTTTCTTGCATACTTACTACCTAGGACGTCCCTGGAAAGGAGCTGGAAGTTACGTAGCCTACGGCTATCATAAGGTCCTTGCGAACATTGCTAGCAGAGGTTTGAAGTCAGCTTACTTAACCGGTAAATGAAACTGTAGTCCATAACTGGAATTGTAAGACGATAGGCGTGGTTCACTGGTTCGCAAACGTTAAACTATGCGTTGCTACGCGAGGCCCGAACCTCCGGTAGGTCGCCTCAACCCTGTTCGCCTAATTAACCGAACCGACTGTCAGCACGCCAGCGATCGTTATTCAGTCGTGTTCGCAGTCTTGTCCAGGCGACCACCCACGAACGCATCTCCTCGGGGTCTAGCGTGAGAAGCTTCATGAAGCACTCCATATGGGCGGTGGTCATTGGGAGTGCAAGGGCCTCGCCTATCAGGCCACCCACGAGGTCAACTAAACATGTTACCCCTCGCGGGAATCGTGCTGCAAGGTTTCAGAGTGAAACATAGAGGCGCTGCGACCCAACTGATCCCAGCTGCAAAACAGATTAAAAGTTCAAGGGTTCGGGCGGGCACACATGCTGCTGCATGCCTTGACGAAGGCGGATGGGAGGGGAAATGGGACAGACCAGCAAGCGGGGGGAGTAAGGCCTGGAGATTGAGAGAGAAGGCAATGGAAGCGCTATGCCGGTGAGCTGGGCGTATGTAATGAACAGGACTGTTGAGGTTGGGCCAGGGTTTGAATATCACGCAGGAGCAGAGTTCTCTGTTTTTCACCCTCGCCCCCAAAATACCTCGACAAGAAATCTGGCGGTCTGTTATGAGTACATATCCCCCTCCTCCCCCAGACACCTTGGTGCAAGAACATCTCAAGTACTAAAATGACGATAAAAGGGGTTTTACGGATGGGATCATTTACACAAAATTCTACAGGAAGCTAGAAAATCATATTTATGCCGCATGTTTGTATTAATATTTAGTAGCTCAGAGTTCAACCCCGCGCAGTATAAGAAGTAGAAAAAAGGAAGCCATGCGATATCATAAAGAAAATGCGGCACATTCACTATCAGGAAAGGGTCAGAAATGACCAATGAGCTTTCGTGAAAGGTTCAAAGGCTCCACCTGAAAACGCCCTACACCAGCATTTCCCGCACCCGAAGACAGAGCTAATTTGCCAATATGTGCGATAAGGCGAGTACCTTCAGGTAGTTAACCGAGAGACGTGCAGGCGAATCCTAAGACGGTAGCTTTCAAGAAGGACAAGGAATAAGTCTTCCCGATCTTGACCCGCAGGAACAAGGCGAAACAGAACTGTCCATTTACGTCTTACAATCTGAATAGACAAGCCAATATCAGACCAATCGTCAAAGGGGAGAAGGAGGCGCAATCATTAACGGTTTGGACTTGCAGTTGCATGGGAAAGAAAGAGATGGGGAGAGATTTCTTGACGGTACTCAACGCATATTCCTCACTCCAAACAAACTGACGCGCCTGAATCTAGAACAGTAAGCTGCCGACCGACGGAATAACGTGGTCCTCCTCGCAGGGCGGCTAATCAGGCTACAATGGCTTTTTCTTCAGTTGGTCTTTATGGTACTCCCACTCAATTGGGAATCCAAACCCCAGAATCCCACACTCTCTTGTTTTATTAAGTCCCGGTCCTTTCAGCAGCGAGAGTTAACTCCTAACAATTTTTCTGGCGTAAAAAGACATATTCGGGTGTTCGTCTCTTGTCAATCAGCGACGGAGCAGATGCTTGCATGGCTTGCTTACGGCCAAGTGTCTAGGCGGAGACCTACATGCCGCAATCCGGGTAAACAGAGGAACAGCAGACCTTTTTCCGAGGTGTGAGGTCCTACAAATTACGAACTGTCTTACCTGCTATTAATGAATGCTTACCAGGTTGTATCTTCACACCCACCCCACCCCCGGTCGCGCGATTCGAGTGTGTTTTGCAATGACCTAATCATAACGCAACTTGTTCTCCACCCTACTGGACGGCTGAATGTACCCCCCCTCGACCCCCCTCGACCCCAGCCCCGTCCACGAGGAGCTGTCGCGGCAGTTGAACCTCGAACCCCGCGATTAACAGACACTCGAATCAGCTAGTGTGAATCAGCTAGCGCAACGAGGAGAGATAATAGCGTGAATCGGCAGCGTCAGTGGATAAAACTGAAGGTAACAGACTCAGTGACGCAGCCCGCCAAGGAAATAAAAGCTGCGGATTTTACTTCCACGGGAGGCAGAAGGATTATCCCAACAAAAACCAGACAAACGACTCCGAATTGATTGTCAGATGTTCGGGCCAAACTCGCAAACTATGCTGCATCAACATGGCGTTTAAGCAATAAAACAAACTCGTTACAGAAACGGTTGAAGTTGAAGTATGTGAGTGGAATTGTTTGAGGTTCCATAAACGCGCCAGTCCAGGAAAGCCCATACGACCGTCAGTTTGTTGTCTTTCAGTTTACTGTTCAACGCGGTACTAAATAAATATCGACCGCCGAAGCACAGCGATTATAGCACCATCCACTTTGACGTGCTTTCAAGAAGCTTAGTAGCCTTTTTATGGAGCAGCTAAAAGGTAGTAGATGCAAATTGGCAAAGTGGGATGGAATTCGAGTGGGAGCACTTTACGACCCAGGTAATCCGCGCCGCAGATTTGTCTTGGTTACATAACGATATAAATGTAAAGGCCTGATGAGAGTTTGTCGAAAGCAAATATATGCTCATCAAATTGTCTGTTGAATCCCAGATACACTAGAAAAACGCACGATATAGGTATATATGGGGTCAAGGAGGTTATATAGTTTCGGCTTCTGTTCCGAATTTATCAACAGAGCTCTTCCGGTTGGGCCGGCCACTGCCATGCTGGAGGTTACATTGTGGCACCATTATTTCTCCTCATATCCTTCCGCGCTGTTCACTTTCACGGTTCTTCCTTGGAATAATAATAATAATAATAATAATAATAATAATAATAATAATAATAATAATAATCGTTACAGACCACAACGATAACACGTGCGAGTGAAAACACTGTTTTAAAATAGAATTGCTACTGCCACCACAGAGACTGTTTATACTAATAATACTGGTATTCAACGTAAGATTGCCCTGACTTACGAGAAGTTATTTACCACCACGCGAGCATAAACTGTGCTACCTAAAATCACTAACAAATAAAACTACGATAGCAACAATTTCTGCTACTCCCTACTACTACTACTACTACTACTACTACTGCTACTACTACTACTCACTACTGCACTACTACTGCTACTACTGCTACTGCTACTACTGCTACTGCTACTGCTGCTACTACTGCTACTGCTACTGCTACTGCCACTACTGCTACTGCTGCTGCTGCTGCTGCTGCTGCTGCTGCTGCTGCTGCTGCTGCTGCTGCTGCTGCTGCTGCTGCTGCTGCTGCTGCTGCTGCTGCTGCTGCTGCTGTGCTGTTGCAGCTGCTGCTGCTGCTGCTGCTGCTGCTGCTGCTGCTGCTGCTGCTGCTGCTGCTGCTGCTGCTGCTGCTGCTGCTGCTGCTGCTGCTGCTGCTGCTGCTGCTGCTGCTCGCTGCTGCTGCTGCTGCTGCTGCTGCTGCTGCTGTGCTGCTCAGCACTGCTGCTGCCGCTGCTCAACGCTGCTGCTGCTGACTGCTGCTGCTGCTGGCATGCTGCTGCTGCTGCTGCTGCTGCTGCTTTAACGCTGCTGCTGCTAATGCTAGCTGCTGACCTGCTGCTGCTGCAACTGCTGCTGCTGCTGCTGCTGCTGCTGCTGCTGCTGCTGGTACTGGCTGCTGCTGCTGCTGCTGCTGCTGCTGCTGCTGCTGACTGCTGCTGCTTGGCAACGGTTGCGGTTTGTGGCAGCAGCAGCAACATCATGTTGCGGTTACATGGTATACGATATTGTGTTTGATTGTTCCTGCGGATGAATGGGATTGGTTTAGGCGTGTTTGTTTGATTGGACTGGGATCGGATTATACGGG
>WEDG01002987.1:0-42851 GCA_017591395.1 Schistocephalus solidus
CACCCCAATTGTTTTATATAGTTTGCCACGCACACACATCCAAACCATAAGAATATGTGTGGTGTATGGAAAGGATGACTAACACGGACGTGCTTGCCGTCTATGTTAGGTAACAGAAAATGGGTTTAATAGAATCTACTTTTGCCTTATAAACCATAAGGAATCCTTCTTATACCCTTTTTCTTACTCATGCCGTGTAGACCTGCCTACAGCTCACATATATTTCCGCTTTTCACTGAGATTTGGAGGGATGCGATATACCAATAAAGGCCTCTTTAGTATATAGTTTCAAACAGCATAATGCTTCTAGAAATAAAATTCTATCGAAACATCCCAAATCGGGACTTCGTATAGAGGAGCCTTATCACAGTTCATTTTATTCAAATTTGATGGAAGAACTATCCGAGGACCACATGCCCATATAGAGTAAAGTTGTCCTCGCTTTTAATTGAGACTATTCTGTGCACTGCCTCCAAATCTTCTTTGTCACATCTGTTCGAAATAGCTACCTCAAGGATAATGGTGTATTCCAGCATTTCTTCATTTTCAGCTGTTACTCGACGTGACAGTCAGACAATAGAAAGCGACCATGTACACCACATGCTCACGGGGTGAACGCATCACCGATAACTTGAGCGTAAATTGGTCTATAGTGGGACGAACTTGCACTACATTTACCGCAATCTCACTTCCTTACCCATCTTGCTTTGATGACCAGACAAGGTGAAGACGAGCAAAAGCAAGCGTGGGCTCAGTATCTGGAATCGATAAACAGACCGTCTACGCGTGCCACACGCAGGACCAGTCCCATAAGTAGATGCTCCCGGCAACAGTAATGGCGGCTTGGTTCTCACATAGGTAACCATTTTTTGAAGGCCGTATTTGGAGGGAGCTATTGGAGTCTGACTCTTAGCCCTGCGAAGAACCAACCTAGCTCGTCAACTGATAGCCTTCTTCTCCCATGTCGTCCTAACTTTCCCTTCCCTCTGTCATGCGCCAGTTGGCTGCTTAAGTCGATCAACCAACTACTGAGGTGAATGGAAGCAATGGTTGCCGCAGCGTGAAGATCGAAGTCTACGGTGTGCCACAGGGCATACGCACTGGTGTATACACTCTCTTAGGCATCTATGTACCAAAAGGACAACACAGGTATCAACTTAAAACCAAGCCACGCATAGTTTGCCGATGCGGTGCCGCTGAATGACGCAGCTGTGAGGGTGTTTGGCTTATCGGTGAGCCTCCGAGGTTTTCATGCAAATAAATTACGAGCTTTCTCTCGCGAAACAGCCTTTTAAATCTTTCTGATACGTTTTTCAAAGGAATCATTTTACTTGTGTGAAGTCGAAAGACTAATTAGGGGGAGGTCTAACTGCAGCCCAGTTCACCACAGGGTAACTAACCGGCTTTTTTCTGATTATACATCAGTTCACGCACGAAGACTGCAGTCCAGAAAATGGATACCTTTGTAGCGTAAACACTGCGCCGATGTTTGCCATTTTTTCAAATTTAATCCTGTTTTACTAAGGGGTGCTCAAAAAATAACTTCTTGTGATCTTTCTGAATGGAATCACCCCATATTTCATATTTTATTCTTTAGAAAATAGGTAGTGCCTGCGGTTGGATAACCATAACCGGCTGGACAACTAACGGAGGAAGAGTTTTCTTGAAAATTTGGGAATTTTATTTTCATAATAAAAGTGTGGTCCTCCCTCTTCCTATAGCTTCAATTACAAAAAACATAACTGCCTTTTGCGAAGATACGCTGCCTCAATGACGTGCATTCAGCGGCAGCCAACCAACTCCCATAGGTTATTATGCATGCTACTCTAAGGTTTGGACTGCGTGTTCCTCATGATACCTGCTTACCGTGGATACTGAGGCACTCAATAAAGTAATGCAGACCTTTAAATGTCTAGGACATCATGACAAGTCACACGGGGCTGTTGCTGATCTCCGATTTGACCTGTGTATTTGCCAGCTTATGGAGCTGCCTGTCAAGCATGAACAGCTGCTGTCCACTGCGAAGTCGAAAGATCAGAATAATAAACCGACTGTTCGAATCATTGCGAGTAAATGTTTTACATAGAATGAAATCCTTCTAACCCATGGCATGGTTCACAAGTTGTGAACACCGACGTTCACTGCTGTCATACAAGGTAGGTCCATCAGCGACCTGAGTGGGATTTTGGCTATACTGAAGTGAGATAACGATCTGCTCACCTAACTAATTCCCTCCATTGTCACCACTTTCCGAGGGTATGACAGATTCAAGGCGGACGAGGTGCGCGTAGATGCACTGGTTGACCAAGCTGAACAGCCCGCCTGCGCATGCCACATATACGCGGGTTCTTAATTCCACACGAACCAAGATGCGCCAAATGACAAGCTAGTGAAAGGTGAGATGAACGCATTCTCTTATACACTTTTCCATCAATTTGCGGTACCTGAGTCTTGTGAGGCCCCTCACGCTGTCATGGTGCCTACTATTCCGTTGATTTCAAAGACACCTGCTGCAGGTACTCACGTAGTGCTCCACACCTTCCGATTCTGTGTAAGAGCCTATCAAGTATCCTGATTGCTGTGCGGGCGTTTGAAGAGGTCACTAGTTCCTTTTTACCCGCCTTGTCTGGAAATACCCGTAGTAGTGTTCTCGGAATAGGAGGGTTGACAACAGGATGTTTCCAAATCAGAGGTCAGAGAAGACGGATTGGGCCGAACCAGAAAAAATTTGCTACAGACTCTCCCCTCAGGCCAGTGTCTGTCCGTGTCCACTGGTTCCATTCTTAGATCCCAGTGTGTGTGTGCACATGTGCTCTGTCTCTGTACGTCTGCAACCAATCAGTGAATGATTCACGTTGATTAACTGGTGCCAAGATGCGGACGGCTCCAGATGCGAATCGCCCAGTGGCGTGAAGAGGTCCGAAAGACAGCTTAACAAAGCGGCAACGGTGGCGCCAATCCCAGGAGCGGACGGCCACAATGTAACGGTATAAGTAGCTTCTGAGCAGTCACTCGTCAGCCATCCTCACTCCGTCGTCAGGGTACCGGCTTAAGTATAAAGCAGAACGCTGGTTCTTTCCAGGGCCTTGTGCGAGACCTTCGTGGTCATGGGCATATGAAACTCTCTTAGATTTCTTAATAGGTGAATTTTAGAGATATTTTTTATTCATTCGATTTTCGATGCTGCTATCCGAGTGTTCCTCACGATATGTGTCAACCGGCAGGGAAAAGAACAGGAGAGTGAAGAGGTTGGGAGCAAGCATGCAAACCGGCCTCATGCCTTTGTCGCCGCAGGTACCTCCGAGTATGATTCGTTGTCTGTGACCTGCAGCATTGTCCCATCTCACCACCATTTGCGTGAATCACTCTAAGCATGTGAAGTTCAGTATAATGTTTCAGACCCTATTTCAGTTCACCGTGTCACAGGCCGTTGTTAAATCCAGGAAGGTGGTGTGGAGACGGGTATGCACCTCTTGGGATCTTCATTGAATTTGCCAGACTAAAAACATCGTTTCCGTTGTTTCAAGACGTTTCTGGAATTCGCATTGTGATTCAGAAAGGATTCCCTGCTTCAGATGCCTTTACAGGGTATCTAGTACGACTTAGAGTAAGATTGTGCCTGGAGCGTCGAAGCGAGGGGGACTTGTGTGATGTACTTCCTGAAGCCTTGTGAGTTTTCCCTACTCATCACTTCTCCTGGAAAGGCGAAGTAAGTTTGTTAGGCAGATGAGAGGGGGTGTCGTATTAACAAGCTTTCACTCGTATTGACTCATCGCTCGTTGTTTTTCCACTAGACCATCATCATAATGACCTGCTAGTGAAGGCGAGCGGTAGAATTTCTTGTTAGTGTCCACTTGAAGAAATCATATGACAACTTCGTCAAAGACATGGCCGGGTGTTTAGGACTCCCCGAAATGGGGTAGCCCAGAATTCTAACATCTGCGACTTCTCCGATAGTAGAGTTGCACCATCTTGGTTGAGCCTTGACGCAGTCCCATCGGATTGGGAATTGTTGAAGGCCTTGATGACAGTGAAAAATTCTTTCTCTCACGTAGATTATCATATTTCTAGATCTCCTCAACTTTGCGAGTTAATCAGAAAATCTACTTCTCCCTCTTTCTCTTTTGTACTAGGGTTCGGCATCGGAAGTATGCGGCTCTGTTGGCCTCGCTACGAAGGATGTCATAGGTGAAGTGTAGGCTGTGTTTCTCGAGGACAGATGGCTGATATATTGGTCACTGTCATCATGCCAGTCCTGGCGCTGTCGTCGGGCAGACCGACCATTTCCTGGGCAGCCTATGTGGAGGCACGGACGTAGGGCAGTAAGTTTTTGGTAGTAGCTGTAGTAGTAGTAGTAGTAGTAGTAGTAGTAGATGTAGTAGTAGTGCTAGAAGTAGTAGTAGTAGAAGAAGTAGTAGTAGTATTAGTAGTATATGTAGTAGTAGTATAAGTAGTAGTAGTAGTAGGAGTAGTAGATGTAGTAGTAGTAGAAGTAGTAGTAGTAGTAGTAGTATTAGTAGTAGTAGATGTAGTAGTAGTAGTAGTAGTAGTAGTAGAAGTAGTAGTGGTAGATGTGGTAGTGCTATAAGTAGTAGTAGTAGTAGTAGTGTAGTAGTAGTAGTAGTAGTAGTAGTAGTAGTAGATGTAGTAGAAGTTTTAGTAGTAGTAGTAGTAGATTTAGTATTAGTAGAAGTAGTAGTAGTAGTTGTAGTAGTAATAGTTGAAGTAGTAGTAGAAGTAGTAGGAGTAGTAGTAGTAACAGATGTAGTAGTAGTAGAAATAGAAGTAGTAGTAGTAGATGTAGTAGTAGTAGTAGTAGGAGAAGTAATAATAATAGATGAAGTATTATTAGTAGTAGTATTAGTAGTAGTAGAGTAGTAGTAGTAGTAGTAGTAATAGTAGTAGTAGATGTAGTAGTAGTGCTAGAAGTAGTAGTAGTAGTATTAGTGGTATATGTAGTAGTAGTGAGAAGTAGTAGTAGTAGTAGTACAGTAGATGTGGTAGTGGTAGAAATAGTAGTAGTAGTAGTAGTGAGTAGTAGTGGTAGTAGTAGTATTAGTGAGTAGATGCATGTATGTGGTAGTAGTAGTAGTGAGTAGTAGTAGTAGAGTAGTAGTAGTAGAGTAGTGGTAGTAGTAGTGTGGTGAGTACTATAAGTAGTGGTAGTAGTAGTAGTGGTAGTAGTAGTGGTAGTAGTAGTGGATGTAGTGGTAGTAGTAGAAGTAGTAGTAGTAGATATAGTAGTAGTAGTAGTAGTAGTAGTAGTAGTAGTAGATGCAGTTGTAGTAGAGTAGTAGTGGTAGTAGTAGTAGTAGTAGTAGTAGTAGTAGTAGTAGTAGTAGTAGTAGTAGTAGTAGTAGAAGTTGTAGTTGTAGTAGTAGTAGTAGGAGATGTAGTATTAGTAGAAGTAGTAGTAGTAGTTGTAGTAGTAATAGTTGAAGTAGTAGTAGAAGTAGAGTAGTATTAGTAGTAGTAGTAGTAGTAACAGATGTGAGTAGTAGTAGAAAGTAGTGAGTAAGTAGATAGTAGTAGTATTAATTAGTAGATGAAGTAGTAGTAGTAGTAGTAGTAGTAGTAGTTATAATAATAATAATAGATGAGTATTATTAGTAGAATAGTATTAGTAGTAGTAGTAGTAGTAGTAGTGAGTAGTAGTAGTAGTAGTAGTAGTGAGTTGTAGTAGTAGTGCTTTAGAGTATTAGTAGTATTAGTGAGCAGTAATGTAGTAGAAGTAGTAGTCAGTAGTAGTAGTAGTAGTAGCATATGTAGTAGTAGTAGAAGTCATAGTAGTAGTAGTAGTAGTAGTAGTAGTAGAGTAGTAGTAGTAGTAGTAGTAGTAGTAGTAGTAGTAGTAGTAGTAGTAGTAGTAGTAGTAGTAGTAGTAGTAGTAGTGAGTTGTTTTTTGTAGCTTTCGGTCCCATATTCTGTGTTCACAGGTCACGTTCGTCTGGCTTTTGTAACCTCTACCCTGTGAAGGGCCAAGCAGGGCATCCTTAAGTGGGGCTACGGAGCCATTAGAAACGGCTGTCAACTTACAATAAGGTTAATGATTTTCGTTCAGGTGGAAGACGACCCGAATCGACTTGGAACGCTTCCGGATTGACAATCACCCGCTCCGTATGACGTTGTTATTTAGGGCAGGAAGATAGGATGAGGATTATTGGGGGGATTCAAACGCGAATATTCTGACCACTGAGATTTAATTTCAACCCTAGACGTTTTAAAAGCTCAGACATTGCTTGCATTCACATCGACCGGAGATGGTAATAAGCATGGGAATGACATTGGCTGATCAGGTTGCCAAAAGTACGCACTTTTCGCGCTTGGGGTCAGTCTAGAGCCCTCATGGGCATTTGCACAGTAATTCTATCCCTGATACTGGACTGCAGTGCGATCCTGAACCGTCAGTCGCATAGAGCTCTTGTTCCAGTCACCTTGTTTCTTCGGTTCTATCAGCAGTGGCTAATTATACTGCAAAGTAAACGTCGATGACGAACTCAAACGACGAACACGAACTGAGCTCGCGACTTGGAGGAAACAGGTCACAGCAAGCCAAACTGGATGACGATCTTGGGCAGCTAATCTTTTAAACAAGACCTCACATTTGTGACTTACTTTATTTCTAAGCCTTTCTAACTTCACTGTCATTTAAGGTTCTCGCAGTTTTCTGCATAAGTACGGATAAATGATTTGGTTTTACATTCAATAACCAGCCGAAATGCAGCTGAAATATTTGGTTTTTACTCTTTGGCGGATGCCATTATCAGCTGTAAGTCGATTCAAAATTAGATGGCAATTATCATTGCATTCTCCATTGCCCATGAAGGCGATAATTCATAATCTTCAGGAAAGAGGCTTAAGGTGGTTGCGTCAGAATTTTGATTCGATCATATATTTAAAGGTAAGGATGAGAACAGGAAATGATCGCCATACATGGGATTTTGCACCCAAGTCCGGGGAAATTGGTTTAAGTTTAAGTTTAGTTTAGTTTAGTTTGAAATATAGGATCAGGATTCTGTTACTGGGTTAAGTTTTGGGTTCCTGTTACATGTAGGGTTTATTTTTAGGTTAGAGCTAGGGTTAAGATTTAGGTTACCGTTTAGCTTTATATTAGGATTAGTGTTAGGATTAAGACAAGTCCACCTATATTCACTTGGCGGGGCATTTCACCTCCCGTGTACTGTTGGCGCTATGTTGACCGTCGTCCGCGACTCTATCGACCAGCGCCCAAAGTTGGGATCGCAGCCGTGGTTCCCATGCTAATCTGTCGAAAAGGAAACAGACTTGCTTTGTACCTGCCTCAGTCTGTTACCCCTCAATTTCCCTTCGCCAATTGCAAGAAAAATACAAGGCAACCTGAGTTGAGCATGAGCGCAGCAACTACCCAAACTAAACAGCCCGTCTGTATGTGCCAAACCACGATCAGTTTTAACTATAAATGAGTCTGCTGCACTAGTAAACACATTTGCAATAAGGGTTATAGTAAAAAGGCTTAACTGCAATCTGTCCCTCAGTTCTAAAATGGCTAAGTTCTTTCAGCTTTTTACTTAGAAATTTTATTTGTAACTTGGAACAGATGAGTTTATTCACGGGTGTATATAGGCGTGGATGGAAAATAGACATTAATATTTGGGTCGACTTCTATCAGCCACACGTAAAATTAATTAACCTGGCAACTCGCAGTCAGTAGTATATATAGAGGTTAGATGCTAGAGTTTCCTGACAGCACAGGTACCACCGCATGGCTTCTCGATGGTCTGTCGTTGGAGGACACAGTTGCGGAAGATTCGGCTTATCATTAGTTCCGCAAACAACGATGAACCAGAACCCCTGCAGCTATGTCATGCAGCGAAACACGCGGCTGGGCTTTTAGCTATTGCGTAAGAAGATATTTAATAAAATTGCGTAGTTTTCTATGCAATCCTGTCAGAAATAAAATTTTGAGGACTTTTTAAAGATTACTGTTAGGATTTTTTCGGTCGAAATATAGCAATGCGACTTTTTTATTTCCTCAGAAATTAATTTGCCTATTCGAGCAGATTAGTTTATTCTAGGGTCTATAGGCGTGGATGGAAATTTTATATGAATATTTCAGCCGACATCCATCAGCTTCTGCGGGATAACCGCGTACTATTAACAAGCTGCCAACAGACATTCAGTACTAGCTAAAAGCCCAGACACATGTTTCGCTGACATGCTGCCGCTGTAAGGGTTCAACTCATCAGTAGGTACCCCAGTCTGCTCTGTGTGCTTTCTAGTAGATACCCTGGTTTTGATATTTGATCTGTTAATTCCTCAGGATCTGAGACACTAATCCCGACGAAGTCTGGTATACATGGTGAAAGAGCCAGATCATGTGTGGCAAGCATATGCGAGCTACTCAGGTTAGTGTAGCACTGCATCCAAGCCCGTCTCTACTTGCATTGACTTTGGATTACCATGGAAAGCGTTGGGGGATGTAAAGAGAGAGAGAGAGAGAGAGAGAGAGAGAGAGAGAGAGAGAGAGAGAGAGAGAGAGAGAGAGGCAGATGCAGCGCATGTCACAGTTCTCGGAAAGACGGCAGACCTCGTCGTCCTGAACGGTCAAACTAACGGATTCCAAATTATGTCAAGACGTAGCTCAATTAGTACATAGGTGTGGGTTTCATCGTTTGATGCCTCGTGCGAAACTCTTCCATTTATCACCTGCTCGTATGTACGGTCCTCTGAATCTCTGCGGATCCCAACAGGTCGAACTTCTGAGGCCTTCGTTCTGCTTGATGTGCATACCCTAAATAAAGTAACAGGGAACGTGACTGAAACCGTTTTGTCAGTGTTGCATTACTGCTGCACAAATGACGGAGAACATTTTCAATGGAAGGTGACTAATGCTAGAATGCAGACTAAAGCATGCAACTTCGCAAGCCAAACGAGCTACGGGATGAACATTTAAGAGAGGCAGTTTGCTATTTCAAACGGTTGAAGAGGGTCGGGGCAAATTGTAAGGCGGTAAAACTGATTTTACAGTGATGTAAATATGCGGGTACTTATGAGCTCTGTTATGCAAACCAAAAAGCATTTCAAGGTTTTATGTTGTACTGACATATTTTTTTTTTGCCTGTGAGATCGGGCGAAACTGTTTTTGGCAGTAGAGTACGTACTGTAAATTTCTGATAGATATTGTTCAAGGCCTTTGAATTTTAAAAGAAGCAGTGCAGCGTATTATTTAATTAAAAATAACCCAAATGTGACGGCTAAAATTTTTATTTCAATTAAATGGGACTGCTTTCAAGTTTACTTAATAAGAACTATCACTTATGAAATCATTAACCATACTGGCAGTACAGGTGTTTCGGCGACATTCTGCCGCTGCATGGCACGGCTGCTAGGGATTCGGCTCATCATTGGGGCCCCAGCATTGCCTGTGGGCCTTCTGGTAGATATTCCAACTTTTAAATTTCAGCTTTTTAAATTCCTTTATTACTTGGAGAATATCAGTTTATTCAAGGGTTTAAAGGTACAAACCGAGTGACAACTTAATTTATGAGAAACTTGAAAAGCTGAATTTTCAAAGCAGCCCACAGGGTATGCTAGGCGACACACTGATGAACAAAACCCCTCACATTTGTGCCCCGCAGCGGCGGACTATCGGCAAAACACGTGTCTGGGCTTTTAGCTAAACCTGAGGGTTCAGCAACGAATGCAAGTCAATATGCCCGAGTTAAACCTGCAAGACAACTAGCCCGTGGCTCAATAGTTGGGTGTTTGAACTTCTGATCAACGGGTCACGGATTCGATCCTTGGGTGATGCAACACCTGGGGTTGGGTATGACAGGCTGATGACGTCTAATAAGCCAGAAATGGCCATTCCAGTCTCCCTTGTCATTGCCGGCAATATTCATCTACCTCTTCTGCTAATAGGAGCTGTGTGGCTGCTGGTGGTGCTCGCGAGTGAGCCTCAAGGCAGAGCGAAACGACTGAGTTCTGGAAGCGTTCGTTGAGTGTTCATCAACGAATGCACTACCTGTGTTGCCAGTATGGTGAATAATTTAATAAAAACGGACTTAACTCGTCAGCTGGCAGCATTCTAAGCCACGATTGATAACGCGAGCTGCAAATTTAGAAGCGTATTTATTTAATGATATCGAGAAAGTAAGCGCTCTGTTCGAGCTGGCACACCATCATTCTGTTGGAGTCGGAAAGAGTGGGAATGAGAAGGAATGCGGTGGCCAAAAATCTGATTCAATTTTTTCAAAAACCTAGTTACCCCCATTTCGACTGAAATCATTTTTATGTTATTTTGGACAATTAATGAGCATCATTTGAGGGAAAGTCAGCTAACCATGCTGGTTTTGCCTGATGACAAGGCAAACGTTTTTCCTCCGCACGCATCAACAGAGGTCCCTCTTGGCACATATGTACCAGCCCATCAATAGACTATTCTAATATTCAAAAGACAATTTGGCGAGCATACGTTAGCTTTCGATAAATTCTCATCAGGCCTTTACATTTATATCACCCCCACCCTGACAACCGTACAATTTGTTCTACTTACCCGCATATTTGACTTAATGACACAGTGATATAAATGTAAAGGCCTGATGAGAATTTATCGAAAGCTGACGTATGCTCGCCAAATTGTCTTTTGAATTTTTCAATGGGAATTTTCGCTATTTCTAATATTGTTATTGCACTTAAACTTATTAGTAAAAAGTGCTTACGTACTGGGAAGCAGTGAGAGTTGTATATTTCGAGAGAGGAAGAGACCTTAAATAATCAATGCAGAGGGAGAAGAGGCAAGGGGACAGTATGGCAGCTTGAAGAACTCCACAATTATTGGGAAGGACCGTAGAGCTCAGTTTACCGGATTGGACGAATTGAGTGCGAGAAAAAAAAATAATCTCGAAAGTGATCCTGGGGCACGAGTTGACGAGTTTGTCCCGTAACGCGATCGCTGAGTGCCTCTCTACCATTACCAATATACCCGATTGCAACCCTCCTGACTATGGGCCACTGGCCCATAGTCAGGGCATTAGGCTTCTCACTAACAGATCGCGGATTCGAGCCTCATGGGTGGCAAAACCTGAGGTTGGATATTGCTGGCTGATGACGGCTCATAAGCCAGAAACGGCCTTCCAGTCTCCCTTACCCTGGCCGGTAATGTTCTTCTGACACTATCGTTATTTTTGTCCTCTGTATTATACATTATTCGCCAAAATAGCCTCGAATAACTTTAGTCAAAGTTAAAGATGTTGGTGTGAATGATAAATCCCAGGACTCTTATAGGCCTTTTGTTTTTTCCTTAACAGGAGCTGGTGACAACAACTGAGGCAGTGTGAAATCAGTTACTTAAGAAGACCTAGTTTTAAAGTTAGCCAGGGATAAATGTGTTCATTTAAACTAGCACTTACCTGCCCTGTGATGCATCTGATCAAAAGGTGAGGTAGAAGCTTTCAACCATAGTGAGAGCGAACCGTTGGTATTTTATCAGGAGCCCCTCTTTCAGTTTCAATTGCTTAGAACTGCGCACTAAAATTCAGCGATCAAAGAAAGTTTCTGCGGCACGCAGAGGCGAGGATAACTGACACCATTCCTCTTCCAGCACATGCTAACCGGTCAGGGATTGGTCCTCTCGCCATATAATTGTCGCATCTACCGGCAGCGGACCCCTATGACAGCTCGATCGACCGATCGACCGGTCCTCTGCTTACCCAATAAAACACCTTAAATTCGAGTATTCACCTCTGCTCATGACGTTAACGACGAATTTGCGATAAGGATGCCTTTCGGGGCCGCTCAACAGGATACGGGAAAAAGTACCTTCAACAATACATGTGGCTTTGCGCTGAATTCCTAGGAAATAATTTTCAGGAGAAGGTTTACGTTTAGGGTAAGTTTTTCGTTTCGTGGTTAAGCTCAGCGTTGGGTTTAAGGGTTATGATGCGGTTAAATGTAGGATTAAGATTAAGGCAACAGTTTGGTTTTATGTTGCGATTAGTGTTAGCGTTATGATACGGGTATGTTTATCCTTCCTGATGTTTACTGTAAGGCCACCTATTTTAAGTGGGCGGGCGGTTCCTATTCTAAGCCCTCTTTAGCCCTAACGAATTTACGTTGAATTACAGTACAGTAGATAGCTACTGATTACTAATTTTGAGTTAGCTACCGGATTTGTGGAACATGAAATGCGTACTGCCGAAGCTAATTCGAACAGTTTTCTGGCCTTTAAAAGGTTCAAAGCGGGCAGATCAAAGGTGCGGCGATGAGTTCACACACTTCCGCTCTTAAAGCTGATTAATGAGAGTTCGGGGTGCACAACCCCGAATTCTGACCGTGGTATGCCATATAACCTTAAATCGCACCAGGTTTTCCAAAATTTGGAACGCAGTTAGGCCTTATATCTTCCGCTAAGACGCAACCACACTCTTCGACCCTCCGGTGTATCGTTCACAATATGAAAAGGAAGTGACGAGTGCTTCATCGTTTAACTTTTCTCGTGTGTTGTCAAGCGTTGACAAAAAAATATTGTAAAACCTGATAGACTCTAATTCGTCACAGCAACCAATCAATGTGGCACAAAGTAAGTTGAGTACGTATACTTCATAGGCGAGCAGAAATGTAAGCTAGCACACCAACTGTGTGGGATCGGAATAGTACTTATCCCTGTGAGTGTTATGCGGAGCAAGGAGTCGAGGTGTCGAGGAAAACGCAAAATGCGTAATTTTAAGGCCTGAAGCTCGATGTGTATAAGGGAGACTTTTCCAGGCTCCAACGGGGGACCGGAACCACCTGCGTCAACAGGTTTTCGTCAGAACGCGCATCCAAAAGGCCTGAGCCCTCACTTTTAGGAAGACCGGTCCGAATGCTGCTGTAGAGACCGTCTATACCGTTTGACGGTTGCGGGTGCAGACTTTGGGCCTGAACCAACCGGTGACAGTTTCATGCGGTCCATTCTGGTTGCAATTCCGACTTTGACGCGGCAATAAGCATACGGCATGGTGGTTGGAAGAGGTTTCTCTCGGATGATCACGCATTCATCCAATTTACTGAACTGCCGACGGTTCGCAGCTTTGTTTAGCCAGCCGACCTGAGGCCAAACGCACGGCCAGGTTAGGTGCAGCATTGAAATTCCAGATTTTGCCGTCGAGAAGGGGGAGGGGAAGGAGGCCAGGAGGGATTGAGCGCGGAGTGCTCATCCGGAGCCCCGGAGACAGGGGTTCCTTGTGCACCGCAGCAAAAAACGTCGTTATAGGCCTCTCAAACCAGAACTATGTCACCTGTCTGGTTTTTCTTCACCCGGACTATGGTATACATACACACTCGATGAGAAAAACGATGCAGATCACTGGGCCAGAGGGCGTATTGTTTTCAAATACATTTTAGGCTCGTATCGAGGAAGCCAAAACTTTCCGCTCCACACGTGCAATTGACTGACCTTCTGAAGACTCATCGCATTGTTCGGTAGATTTATCTGGAGTTGGCGGAGCCAGTGATCGAAGACACACGCAATTGAAACAACTGTCAGAGCAGCAATCACAATCTCTCCAACAGTTTATGGATCTGGCTGGACGTGGGAACAGGAACCACGCGTAACGCTGCATTTCAGGGAAGTATGAATTCGGACTAACGTTAGGGTTAAGGGTAGATGGAGGGTTAAATAAAGGGTTAGGAGTAGGGTATGTGTTCGGATTGGGACGGGCTATTTAACCTTCTTGGCTTGAGCGTAAGGTCTCCTGTTCCGATTCCCGTATCCTACCTGCGGACATATAAGCGACTCCGACTCTTAACAGCGAACATCAGAATGTTGACCATAACTCTATCCCTAAACCTAATTCTGACCCTTTTGACTCTAACCCCAACTCAAACAGTAAGTTTCAACTAATGCGAACCATAACTCTAACTTCAGCGAAAATACAAACCATTTCCGGTGGGCACTTCACATTTATTTGAATTTATTCCCGGAACTCTTACTTTTAGGAACTAACCATAGACTGCTTATATTTTATCACAAGTCCACCTGCAGTACGCGGGGTACATATTGCCATTTCCCACTGCAGTTTAATTTATATGGCGCTTCGAATCGCAGCCGAACTCGATGTGATGATAACTTGAATACTCGCATCCGAGACTTAGTATTTAGTGTCATTCGCCCACACTGCTGCTGCGTATTCGGTCATCCGCGTCAGGGGTGATCCTCTCGTTTCTTGGATAACGTTCCCTTATCCATTGTCCTGGATACTTTAAATAACTCCAGATGTAACCTGCCGTGAAAACTTGGCTATCTTCTCCACTCTCTACCGCCGGATGGCTGTTTTCGATCTGTGTGTGACGCAAACGCCAAGTGGCGTGAGAAGGTGGCTTACAGTTTTCGCTGTCTCTTGAGGTGGATTCGAGTATGAGCTAGAAACTCAGGTATCCTCCAATCTGAAAACATTCGTTTTCTAGTGTTGCGTCGTATGCTTCTACGCAACAACCCATCCAGTCAACGATGGGCAGTTCGCAACTAGCACTGGCTCCGAGGGTCAATGTGGCAGGTATGCTAAAGCAGTACTCTCAGAATTCAGGAAAACTTGCGAAGTCAACTTCCAGTCAGTGCCAGTAGGCAGATGTTAAAGTTGACCCTGTCCTAGCGCTTAAAAGTGACACCCCTAGGAAACTCAACCCTTTTTAGACAGAGGCAAGGGTTTACATATTTTTGCGCCACGTGTGGTTAGAATCTCGAAAGGATTTTTAAAGTGACAGGCAAGTATAGATGAGAGCTTTTAGCTTCATGGGCATGGAGTCTTGAACGGTCACGTTTGACACTTTTAAAGCCTACGCGCTTTGCTGTTCATCTCAACACTGCTGGAGTCGTCTGCAAGCAAACCGAACGGAACTGTCGGGATTACGTGAAGCAGTAACGCTCGCGTCAAACGCACACAGATCACTAATAAACCGAAATCTCAAAGCTCCTAACAATGCGAAGGTAACTAGGAGTAATGAATGGGAAGATGAAGGAGGGAAAGTTAGTCACATGACTTAGATGAGTGGAATAAAACGAACGAAAACTGTCACACCAGCTATTTACAAGGAAGACAGGCTGGAACCAGCAAACAATATCTCCGTGGGCTGTCTCCTCAAATAATTTATATTTAAATAACATCACAAAAGAAGTAATGTCTACCGATATGTCCTTATCGTAAAACGGAAACGGACATTTTAGTATGGACTTGGATTGCAAGGTATAGCGTATATGCAGCCAGTGGCAAACAACCGCATAAGTGGGAAATGGGCGCGCCGAAGTAAACAAGCTCCATATGAGTGGAAAAGGTCACGGATAGGCATCTAACTAGCAGGACACAATCGCTCAAGCAGTAGCCAAAGGTGAGAGATGGCAGAGAATGTGTGTAGACGGATACATTACTGTCTCGGGCTAATTCTGCCCTATCATTCGGTTAATCATAACCCTGACTGTCAGCTGGGAACAGATGTACAAGCCTGCGCTCGTACAGGGCACGGGTGGTCCGAAAAACTGGATCTAGGGGATGGGTCACAAGCAGTTTATCGAAACGGGGTTCATCAGTGCCTCGCTAACTCTACGTTATCCGGCTCTGCAGATCGGGAATTCATTCACTCAGAAATAGAAGCACACAGATCTATTGGCTTCTCGAAACTCACATGTTCCGTATGGGTGGCAAATATCACTAACAGACAACTAACTACCAGGCCTAAGTCGGTTAGGCTATAATAATTTGTTTGTGTTTCTGATCCCATCTGATAGTCAGAGCAAGGATTTCCTGAATTAAGTCGAAATAAGCCCGCTTTCCTCAACCTGGCAGGTGTAGACAACCAATACAGGTAATATGGTATGCCCCTAGCTCAACATTAATGCTTAATCGATGAACGCCACTGCAATATGCCTTCTATCTCAGCCGACATGAGGTGGGCTCCTGACTAAATTGAAGCTGCATTTGACTTCAAAACGTTTACTCACTAAAAGCCTCGATTTGCGGTTGCAGTGGGGATGCATTTGATGTGGACACCTCGTGCTCCGCGGAGTAGGCTCAGCGGCGTTGGCTTGGACCTTTACAATAACGCAGGCTTGTTCAGCATCTACTGAATTTCCTATTCCCTCACCCACTTTGCTCCGATGGCAAGACGGTCGGGAGTGGACGCGGTTGCAGGAGCTAACAAAGTTAAACAGCTCGAATACGTGCTGGTGTTTCCCTTACAGCTTTAGTTGAGTTTATAGTAAAATGTCACTTCACAACGGTCAAGTAAATCGTTGAGGAAAGCTCACCGATCACCAACGGAACACACTCGCCCCATTCTACTTTGGAGCCCACTCTCGAACCCGTCAGCAGCCGCACAACAGCTACTAGCATAAGCAGAGTCACATTAATGGCAAAGGCAAGGGGGGTGGGAATGGCTATTTCTAGCTCCTTAGCCGTAATTACCTAGTCATATCGAACCCCAAGTGGTGCTGTTGCACTCGAGGCTCGAACAAACGACCTGTAGTCAGAAGCCCAACGCTCTCACCATTGAATAACGGGCTCGTTTTCTCGACGGTTTAGATTGGGAATATTGACATTCATTGATAAACGCTCAGCAATTACTAGTGGAAGTCACTCGTCCCGTTCTGCCTTGGGGCTCACTCTCAAGCCCCGTCAGCAGTTGCACTAGAGGCCATTCATTAACGTCCCATCGAGGAACCATTAAAGCCTGATTCAAAAGTCCTAGAAATAATCGAGTTATTCTTATCAAGGCACGACTCTTAGTGTGTCGTGAGGGATTTACTCACCTCAGCCTGACTACAGTGAGGAATGTGTTGGTATGTAGTGGGGATGGATTCCAGCGTGTCTGCCTCACTCTCTCTCTCTTCTCTCTCCCATTCATCGGTTGACTGTTATAGTCTGTCAACCGACTTGTGATGGGATTGGACGAAGTATCCGATGCGCCCTGAAAACCTGCGTCTAAATAGTGCCATACGCACACCCACGGCAGTTGTTATGGGCTCGCGCAGACCCTACGCAGTCCTTTTAGCGCAAAGCCTGAGGGAGTTTGGCCTAAGGGTAGTAGCTTTAGGACCACCATTTATTATCTAATTAATGGCTGATCAACTGATCACCGAACCTACGCACGTGATGACATCAGAATGGCACCTACGATTTGCCAAACTTCTGTACTGTGACCCTCCAGCGTATATACCATCGTCCCTTTCAGGGTAGTCTTGCACCGCTTATGGGCTTCCCTCACTCTCTCATCTCCGGCCTGCTTGACTCTGTCTTGACACCGGATCCAGGTGGGGGCGTAGAACAGACAGTAAGCTAGATACATCGCAAGTCTATTATCACTATAATCCAGCGCGAGTCACCGTCCCCTGCGCGGCATACGGTGGATATAGTCGAACACGATGGTCGAACTGATGGGGTCCCAGGCTGAAAAGGATACAAAGGGATTGATAGTATTGAATTTTTCGATCCAGATTATGGAGCATTTGCAACGCCTTCTTTTAGTCTTCTGACGCAAAAAAAACGATTGATTTTCCCACTGCTGGCAGACTTCTGGACAACGACGAACTTTGTTTTATACATCACGGAAACGGTCTGCCCCTTACACTGGTAAATCGCCTCGTATGCTCTCGAAATAAATGACATAATTTTACGCCATTGCACGCTCCCCCTCAATTCGATTCCGACTCCGGTAGGTAACGCATATATGGCCCACCTGAGAGGCCACGAGAACAGAAACAATTTGTAATACTGGTGGCATGGCGTTTAATTCAGGAAAATTAGGATTGCAGTTGAGGTTCGAATTGATTTTAAGATAAGGGCTAAGGCTTAGGGTTGGCTTAGCTTTGGTTTCAGTGTTAGAACACGAGTATATATCCTCTCTCCTGTGGGGTCACTTGTAGTCCTGCCCAGGATTAGCGGACGACGGGATCTGATTCTGGTGTGGTGGCACAGTCAGGAGCGTCCTTTCTACAAAGAAGATCACTATCTGGGTACATTTAGGTACCTCCGTTGTGTTAGATCCTGATGGTTGTGCCCCCTAAACGGACCACGTGGTAGATGCGCTGGACCAACCCGGGCCATATCAGTGTTCGGCAGGCGTTATTTTGGATGCGTTCCCATAAAAAATGTCCAACATGGGCACAGGTAGGTGCCCTTCCCGGACTTATGTTCACAGCCACTTTTAGTGCTTGGTCGGGTTGCTCCTAATCGCATTTCCGGTTTAGGAAGGGCATTCAAATACTTTATAAGCCCCAGGGTGCCTTGCTGTGGTGACATTCACAGCTACGTTGATTAACAAAACTGATAAACCAGGAAACGTTTTCAACTTTCCGTATAATTTTTAACACCTGCGCAAATAA
Organism: Schistocephalus solidus; assembly: GCA_017591395.1. Lineage (NCBI taxonomy): Eukaryota > Metazoa > Platyhelminthes > Cestoda > Diphyllobothriidea > Diphyllobothriidae > Schistocephalus > Schistocephalus solidus. Next base: position 18,332 of record WEDG01002987.1, read on the forward strand.
AAGTCAAAGAATACTGACTGTCTATGTAGCAGGTGCTGCGTTTAGTTTATTTTCAGTTTATTTGTTGATTCCAGGCATCGTATGGACTCCAATGAATCCCTCCGTGCGATTTATAAGCCTCAGCCGAATTACTCTAGGTCGCTGGATTAGCGTCCGCTAGCAACAGCAGAAACGATCGCCATCAGGTTGCGGAAGCCTGCATTGAGTGCACAGGAGAACCTCCTGCAAGCCAAAGGTCGATTAACTGCATGTTCTTCACCACACCCTCCCTCCCTCCCTCCGCCCACCCACTCCCCCTCCCTTCCCCCAGGCATGGATCTACCTAATTCTCCCTGCTTTTTATCATGCGAGTTATATACACTTGCATTCTTCCCCTCCTCCTCCTCTATTGTTCTCCCCTCACTTTTAGGGCTTTACTGCTGTTAAAACGTCTCCTCCGAATGCTCTCTTCTGCTGCCGGTGTCTTTTTCATTGTTTTAGTGGATATGGTAATAGAAGGACACTTCACAACGGTCAAGCAATTCGCTGGTCGAATTCTTCACGATGTTATCCATCCCCTACACTCTGACCTAATTGCCGCGAAGTCGTACCGTCTCATGTGCTGAGGCGTTCAGCATATCGCTTGCCTGACATCGGCCTATCAGCATTCTATATTACCATTTCAAGCACACTGCCTTAAGTGTAAAGAGACAGAAATACAGAAACTGAGCTTGGAACTGTCTTCTCTATAAGATGTCAATGTTTAACCTTTTGACTCTGGCTTAATCTTTTAATTCATCCTCTGGTCTCTGTGAATGGAGCAACCTTTTGCTCACAATTTTGAATGATGCTTTCAAAATAAAGCATATTTCTCTCTCTCTCTCTCTCTCTAACTCCACTCAATTCAAACACCACAATTCAATGCAAAACACGACATTTATTTGATTTCTCTTATTGCTCATATGTTTTAACCTGTACCCCATTCCCATATAAACGTATTAACCCGATGAGAGTTCATCGGAAACCAGCCTTAGGCTCACCAATTACTCTTCGGATATATTTCTCGATTTGACTGTATACCTCAGAGGGAATGCTTCAAGCCATCATCAAACCGACCTGTGGGCTTTGCGGTTTGGTAGGGCCCCAATTCCTTAAGGTCACAATATGCGACCAAACTCAGTGAACAAAGGACGTGTCAGCGTGCAATGCGCGACCGTACAAGGCCAACCCTTTACTCTATCCATTTTGTTCGTTAGGAGTTAGCATTCGTAGCCGGGTTAGTCGGGTCAGATATTATATTTCCTTGGCCGTAGGAGGACCACATTATCTGAGCAAATGGCAACTTCCTCTCAGGCATCGAATAATGACATTGCGTATAGTGATCGGCGTGCCATATAGCCACCGAATCTCGTAAGCTGCACAAGTTTCGGGGCAACAAACTATTGAGCTAGCCTTCTAACACGCCAACGAATGCTAACCCCTTACCGAACACAGTAAATGGGGATTCGGTTAGATTGGCACTCGCCTTTTCTTTCATTTAGCCCCACCCATAAAAACCCTTATACCACCGGTCCCGCAGTACTCGTTGACGTATTCTTTGTTCCCTGAGTTGTGTCGCATATTGCGATCTTGTCCCACATTCTACCTCCTTCATAATGCTGCCAGCTTTTAAATGGTCTATTAGCTGATATGTTTGACTTCGTATTTCAGGACCTTGATGAAATTTGAATGCAAAAATGCAAAACAGGCCGTGTCTCCTTTTTTGGTTGTCCTTCTCTCTGAATACGATTCTAGGTTCAGTTCAGTTCAGTTTATTTAGGCCATAACAGTAATATTCGGGTGAACGTCTGACTTGCTTAACTAGCCTTCGCAATGCGTTTCTCCTGGAATATTAAAATTATAACCAAACTGGGATTCTTGCAAGCTTCCGTTAATGCTTATTTGACCCACATATGAACCCCACTACCCGGTAGTTGAGAAATTTACCATTATCTTTTCACTGTTGTATTGGCGCTGTGGTATTGGTAATTCCATAAATTCCCAATAGAAACTCTGCCTATGTTAGTTTATCCACCGATATTAGCTATTTATTCAACTCTGATATCACTACCTCTGTTCGGAGCAACCTGTCGAAAATCGTTGTCAAATCCAAAAGTCTGCTTCTGGTGTTGCATGGTTTAGCGTACTGACAACATAGGTATCAGCTGTTTTTCACCGATTTTATGCTGCTGCTGCTGCATAACTGAGCTGCGAAGGATTTCGGGTCATCATTAGCTCTTCCTGCGTTCTCCATATGAGTTTTGGGAGATATTACAATTTGTAAATTTCCACTTTTACTTTCCTCATAAATTACTCTTTAATTTTGAGTCAATTCATCGCACTATTATAAGCTCAAAATAATTCAAAACAGATCTCTCCTCCACTGCTAGCTATTTTTCTTACGCGACGTAACCCGAAATGTCGACCGTCGGTTTCCATGAGGTTCATCGTGTGTGCCACAGCAAGATGGCACAGTGACGGTGACATGCGCGTGAATTATAGAAGTGGTGGTAGTAGTAGAATGAGGAGTATTAGTAGTAGTAGTAGTAGTAGTAGTAGTAGTAGTAGTAGTAGTAGTAGTAGTAGTAGTAGTAGTAGTAGTAGTAGTAGTAGTAGTAGTAGTAGTAGTAGTAGTAGTAGTAGTAGTAGTAGTAGTAGTAGTAGTAGTAGTAGTAGTAGTAGTAGTAGTAGTAGTAGTAGTAGTAGATTTACGCTGCATCTACTGCACTCTCCAGTATCACGACACAGCCAAGTAGACCGGAGGCGAAGCAGTGTTCGGGTGGCTGGCGCGGTCGTAGCCACCCTCTATGCATCAAGCCACACCTGGCAAGGATCCCATGAAGTTGAACTGCTGTAGAGGCCGCATTCCGAAGGAGTTATTAGAGCCTGACTTTCAGTCGACCAGTCGGCCACTTCACACAAAGACGCATCGGGCTGACTGTGTGCTCTTAGTTGTCCCATCAGTTGACAACCCTCCAGGCAAAGGCTTTTAGCGCACCGTGATAGCTTCGAGTGCGTCAGGTTTTTAATAGGGAGGAAAATGCGTCCTGAGACGTCGACTTCACTGTCTATTCCCATTCCTATGTCCCTATTTCAACTCAGCCAGGACCTCAAGACGTTTTATTTTAGAACTGATCAGTAAAATACTATTTCCGCCCATTTTATTTGTAGCCAGGTAAGTTTCCTAGTGAAAGTTTATTTAAACGATTTCACTTTTCGATCACACAAGTTCGCAATTTTTACATGTTTGGCAATATGGCCTTCGTTTTTACGCTACTCTAAGTTTAAAATCCATTTATTTTTAACGTTTTACTAAAATAAATGTACATCTTCTTGTCAAGCATCTATGGATCGGAATCTTGAGCATCCTGTAATATTTACTTAGATGCGAGAAAAGTGATGGTGTGCAGCATATTGCAGCAATCGGTCCAAGTATAATTTCCAGCAATCACACTTGGACGTTACCTGAGCGCGAATTGCCAGAAGCATAAAATTGGCGTTTCCCTAACATAACTTATTGAAGACACACATATGAAAGTTAAAATCACTTCTAACATATATAAAGCTGCTTCCAAAAGAACGTTTCCCCTGACTCCAGACTGTGACTGAAATAGGAAACATACTTTGGAAACAATTATTCTTACAGGTGAAGTGCTTTTAATTAGCCGCCTGGTCGCCCGCCTGTGTGAATCCCATACGAAAAACACATGAATTATGTGATTTATATACTTTCGTTTTAATGTCCGATGCCTGTACAGAGGTGATCATATTTCTAAGTTTCTTATTTTCTCCTTTCTATAAAGAACATCAGTATCTGGGTTCATTTAGGTACCTCCTTTGTGTTAGATCCTGATGCATGTCTGTCGTGCCCCCTAAACAAACCACGTGGTAGATTCGCTGGACCAACCCGGGCCATATCAGGGTATGGCAGGCGTTATTTAGGATGTGTTCCCATAAAAAATGCCGAACATGTGGGTGGAGATGATTTCTCTTCGCTCGACGCCGCCTGCGGTCTTCTTGCTTATGTCTTGACACCGTACACAGGCAAGTAAGGCTAGAGAGAGTGCGTTATATGCAGTGCAAGTGTGCTATCACTCAAACCTAATTTGCGCACTAGTCACCGTCCCTGCACCACTCGTCTGTGGAGCATACGGTGGAAATCGTCGGATTAAAACGGTTGAACTCTCATGTATGTCTGATACCAGATGGTCGTCAGCGAATGCTTGTGCGAGAGAGCGACAGAGGGATAGCAAGTCGTGTATGTTGAATGCGCAGACAAACTCTCTAGCTCTTTAAGCCACTAAGCCCAATGCCTGCATCAGAAATCTGACGGGTTCAGACGGTAAACTGGTGTCTAGGCGTGGGAGGAGAGAGTGCTTTCAGCTGTTTCAGTCCATATTACTCATTTTCAACAAACTGACGCGCTTCAATCGTTCACGATACGCTAAAAGCCGTGGCTTAGATGATTGCCAAGTGACAGGATAACTCGATCCTCCTCTAAAGTCGAGAGTCAGGCTGCGCAGGCTGCTTCCTAATGCCGTCTCTATGGCACTCCCACTCAGTTGGGATCCAGTCCGCCTCCGCCTCGCCTCCCCCCCTCCTTCCGGTTTTGTGAAACCGTGATCTTTATGCGTACACGGTGACACGATTAGGTGCGCATTTACGTTGCACCAGCCACCCGCCTCCAGTCTTCTTGACTGACCTCATGCCCGAACCAGGTGATTGTGGAAGGGGAAAGTGTGGTAGATTTTGCTCAAGTCTACTATCATTTTAAAGCTAATTTACACGCAAATCACCCAGTACTCTGTGGGGCACACAGTGGATATTGTTGCAATCGACCGTTGAACTGCCATGTTGAGGAAAAACGTGAGCTTGCACTTGCTTTTTAAGTTAACACAGCACGTGTCGTTTTTTATTCGAAACATATTAATACAATCTCGCACGGTATCGCAAAAAGTCCTCTGGGGGCAATAGATGAGAAACACCTATCGGTAGGTTGTATGCAAAACTAGACAAATGTCCGTGAAAACTAAAATGTACCTCTCTCTCTCTCTCAAATACCAAGTTTGAAGAAAACGTGATCTACCATACCATGTGTGTATTAAATGAAAGTTTGTTTGTCCATTCTGTGAAACTGGGATTATAATTTTACAGGTGTCAGAGTTCAGAAAAGGAATATGCACGCTGCGCAGTTTTCGAGTTTGGTGCCCATATGTTGGAAACCAAATGTACTCCTGAAAGCTACCGTTTAGAATTTGGTTTTTGTGTATGTTCAGTGACAATCAGCTATAGAACCTCATCTGCTAAATAGTTAAACAAAAGCCATTATTTCATATGGACTGACTTACTAAGTACAGGCTAATGTCACATTCGCAATGCATTCCTTTCTGGCTTTTGTGTCTTACCCCTGTCCATATCCTGGTGCGCTTGTTTATGCGCAAGACAACTTGTCTCAAAATTACAAAGGATGTGATAGGATAAAAAGGGAATGGTTAAGTCCAAGTTGGTTTTTTTCAAATTTTTCAAGGTCGAGTGACGAGGTTGGAGGGAAAGGAAAAAATGCATGCCTTTAGGTTTTTCAACAGGGAATCTGATATTCTGTAGACACTGTTGCTAAATATAGCCCCAGACGCGTAAACAAGCCATAAAGCAAAATGGGTGTTTTGAATCGTGTTTGGGCGGCAAAGCTCGTGGTGAAGGGCCACATGGGAGGAGGCGCCATTGGCTTGTTCTCATTGGTTAATATTTGCAAGAAGTCATCTCACGCCAAAGGACTGTAGGGGGCGGTGGATATATTAATATCCTACTACGTTGACAGCTTGTTATTTTGACGTAAAGTCGCCATAAAAATACACCATGAGAGGCTGCAGCAACCGAACTTGACTGTTAAGCGGCGATGGGGCGTAGAGCAGGAGATCTGCAAAGCTAGTGCAGAGTTTAGACGCGTATGAGTAACCACCGGTACTCGCTAAAAGCCCAGACCCATTTTCCCGATATTCGGCCGCGATGGCAAGGGGTGTAACTCATCAGTTTGCCTTCCCAGCGTTCCCGTATGCTTCTTGGCAGATATTCCAACTTTGAACTTTAAGCTATTTAACAATCGGGGCTCACAAATGACTACGATAACGTCTAGCAAATCTTCAGAGTACGAAAATAAGGACTTACAGTTAATACACCAATCCTTGTTGACCAAAATAGCCACCCAACCACCTCTGATGGAGGAGGATGATTTTAGATCTGCTCAAATGACAACATGGCATATGCGAGGAGTTACAGTTCCTCAGAGTTCTCTGCCGGGTGAGGGATTGGGTTTTGATCGAAGAACCCGGTTGGTTTGCTCTGCACTTCTGTTTTTTCATAGTAATATAGAGGGCTGCGTATGTTTGCATGGCTGGTTCTAGGCCTCTTTTGTTTGCGCTACACGTTCACAATAGGGATCCATGCTGTGTGCTTAAATACTTCCAACTATTCCATCCAAGAGTTCGTCTTCATTGAACTATCACAGGTAGAGGTGAGAATATAAATACTAACAAATATAATGCCCTTAAATGTATTTTACGATCGGGGCTAACATCTGACAGCGATAACGTCTATTAAATCTTTAGAGTACGAAAATAAGGACTTACAGTTAATACACTAACCCTTGTTGACTAAAATAGCCACCCCACCGCCTCTGCTGGAGGATGGAGATTTTTTCGATCAGCTCGAAAGCGGCAGAAAGATGGGGGGTTAATGAGTTGTGCCATTTAACCATGTCTCCTGAAGACCAATCACTTCATTATTACTGCGTTATTTTTCCATGTCGACAGTTTTGTTAAATATCTAGGGACAATTTGACGACAGAAGGCCTTTTATTGACTATTTGTTTTTTGGTAGACGGTTGAGGGTGATTGCCAACTACAGCTGTTTATTTGCGCTGTTGATGAAATCATGATAAAGTTAGTAAGGGTTGATCAAAAATCCAAGATGTTAACCGAAAAGTGCAACAGCTGGTGTCATAGAAAGTCATCGGTATATTGTTTGATGTAAGTTCAATCGAATAGGTGCTAGCATACTCTAGAGGTCACTTCATGACCATCTTTGAGACAAACATAGCAGAGAACAAGGATTAAGATATCAAAGAGAAATAGGTAGAACAAGATAAAATTCCACAAAATTGTCATGTAAATGGAAAGCAAAAAGGGTGGCTTGAATTCAAAAGTTTGCGTACAAGATAGAAGCTCAAGGACAAAAGTTCCTGGTTTCAGATCTTGGGTGATTCACATCTGGGTCTGGTTTTGGCCTGCTTATGACGGCTAATAAACCAGTAAATGACCACTCCGTTCTCCATTGTCTTTGTCAGTACCACCTAATCTGCGAGGGCTCAAGAGTCAAAACGAGATGAGCCCGTTCCGTAACCAAATCGACGATGGCCACATTATCACAAGACTCCAATGTAATGGGATCAAGTGTGATCCTAACCACATCAGTGAGTGTCATACGATATATATATATATATACAGGGAGAGATGTTCAGCCTGTCGAAGTAGCTGATTTTGATATATTACCCCCGTACTTTGTCCTCATACAAGGATGTAATTTGCTAAATATTTTACGGTGTAACCCTTTTTTCAATGAACCAATCCATTCGGAGCACTGATACTTATCTTGAGTTAACGTTTACTAGAACACCGCTAGAACCATTGTCCTTTCCTGTACCTGAAGTAGCTCACTTTCGTACTCCCTGGTTGAGTACGTTCATCCTTTTCATCGTGCTAGTTGTGGCTAAAAATAAATCTTCTTTCCAGTATCATACTATATTTATTACTTATGGTAAAAAACAGAAATGGTTTTTTTCGTAAACAAAAAATAAAGCGTGAGATAACACCTTGTCTTTTGCGGTACTGTGCATCTGTCTGTACTACTACTGCCACTTTGCGGCTGTTGCCGGGGCTCTAAAGTGACAAGTGCTTTCCATTAGCGATTGTTGAGCGTTCGTCAACGAATAGGTAGAATAATCGGTAGAGATGATTTATGAGGCCTCATCGACTGAACAGGGAAAGAGGAACGCCCATACTACTTGCGACTTTGCGCTATATTCCGGGGTGAAATATGATTTGTGCTAATACACGTCAAAATGCAAGTCCCAGGACATGATATCGAAGAAGTAGACTGGCTTGCTGGGACAAGAACGTTATTCGTCTGACGTTTCAGATTCACGCTCCAACAACGGCACCCTTATTTGTTGTTGTCCCGGATGATGGCTTCGAGTGTGAAGCTGGAACTTCAGACGAATAAAGATCTTGTCCTAGTGACAACACCTACTTCTTTTGCAATTTGTATTACTGTTTAGGTTGAAGGTATGATTACAGTTGTGGTTAGAGTAAAGACGCGAGAATGTAATCTGAAATGGGGAACTTTAGGATTCTCTGCTTAGCGGTGCGGACCACATAGCCTATTCCTACCAAATATTCTCTGCTGAAGCCTACCCGAAGGTACCCGGTGGGGACAGACTTCTCCTTTTACTTTCTCAGTCCTTCCCCTATTAGAACTGGTCAACGAAGGTTTTTGAAGGAAGGTTGTGGTTAACATCACCAGGCGTCATTATTTCAATAAAAAAGGCATAGTCTCTAACGGAAACGATGGAGTGTTACAGTACATTAGCTAACGCAAGAAATATTAATTACAATTGTGAAATGTGTTCTCAACTATAATGTTATTACAGTATGGTTCGGACATGAATTATAGTGCAACATAATCCCCAGCTATTTCAGTCACGTCTGATGCTGACCTTTGAATGAGTCTTTTTTCGACCGCATCTGAAAACCATATTCGGGGAAAAGCGACTACGTAAGTATTATGTAGTTTTTTTCATTCATTTTCAGACATTATAAATTCAAATCTATTCTACAGGAAACCTGCATAAAAATACGTTTTTCTTGTACTCAGTTGGGAGTGAATTACGTATTCTTCAAATTTTATCCTTGAAGAAAGGGAAGTTGCACTTTCCAAATAGTTTCTAATTATGATATTTTTAAGATCGCAAAGTCCTTATTCATAAAGCACCATACCTTTTTATCTATAAATGCTGGTCGTTAAGTGTAAAAAATGATTAACATCGCCGCAAAATTGTATGAGCACTATATAACATTCTTGATAACACCTAAAAATGAATGATTTCCCTCACATTAAATTATACAACTTGGAGTACTGAAACCCTGAATGCGGATGTATCACAGTTTTTGGTCAAAATTAATTGGCAAATGTAAACTATTTATAAAACCGAAAGAAAACCCTTTTTCAAGTGTACAATATAGCGAATACGTAATATGCCACCAAAGTAGTACAAAAATATGTTTAGGTAGTTTTACCTTAAAATTTATTTGGATTTATAAGAGCATCGAAAATCATTCGGAACATTTTATACTACCTAGACAGCTTTTTGCTCAAAAGTCATTTTTTTAGCATTTAGCTGGGGAGGAGCTCATTAAAAAGCTGACATCCTAACGTCAATGAAATATCTTTGGATTATTCTGCACAATAGTTAATTTAATAACCCTACTTAAGTAGTCATTTTGATTCGGTAAATATTTCGTGGGATAGCACATTAAATGTAACTTGCTAGTTCAGTTTGAATGCTCCTTCTGTGAATATCTGCGGTAGACTGCAACCTTTAGGAAACCAAAATTCAAAATATTTATGACCCCTTTTTTCAGAGAAGGTGGTAGTTCCGACTTGTTCAAACGTATTCTTAGCTGATATTTAGGACGGAAACTTGTGAACCTTCATTAATCTATTCATCATTATTTTGGATTTGTTTGCAGGCTTTAGGATGCTTAAAAGTTTCCTAGATTCCCCGATAGCAGCTTGCTCGTTTCTTGGCCGCTCAATTTTCAATCCTTCTTTGATGTCAGCCATTTTCAGCCTTTCTTGGAGGATGCATAAGGGCGGTTCCAAAACTGGCTTTCTTCGCGGTTATCGTAACTTTTAAAACAGAATTTTCATAAGAAATTCAAAATTTGTGAAACTTCGTCGATTTTATTGGCTTGATTAAAGTCACCCTGCTTCATGGTAAAAGGGATTTTAACCTTTTGACAGATGCAATGAACCCCTTCATGGGGCTCTTTTCGCGTCAAGGTCATCGTGTTCTCCCAGTGGTAACTTCATTGGCTTCATTTGAATGAAAACTGGTACTTCATAGGTCATTAAAAATGTATCGAAATTTGCTAACATTGGTAACATTACTCCTGCAATATTTTCTGAAAATTCGATTGAAAAGTTAAGCGCTCAATTAGCATTGCCATTTGTGTCTGTTGAGTGAATTTGGGGCTCAGAATGCCTTTTGCTAAAGCACGCTGCATTTTTGCTGCAGTATATTTAAGGAAAACTGACAAAATTTGCGCGAAATCGGAGGTTGCCAGACATACAAGAGTAACGTCCATAAAAGAACATTAATACAAGTAAGAGAGCTTCCAAATATGTCCCTTCTGCTATCGGAAAATTTTATCTTAATTTACTGAAAATCAAGTGAAAGCACGTGGGATGAATCGGATTGTTTTTCAAATACAAGCAAGTAATTCAGCGTGATAAATTAACGTTTGCAAATTTCTGACGTTTTTTGCCACAAACCGCAAGAAGAAACTTGTTTGCCAGTATGTTTTTTTTACTATGGTTACAAAGCGGAACGATTACAAGATACATGCAGGTAGCCTTTAAGATTGACATTAATTAAAGCTATTTTAAATTGGAAGCCTGGAAAAAGGTTTTTTTTCATAATAGACTATCCACTAATCTAGAATTTCGAAGTGCAATTGAAAAAAGATTACCAGATTTCGCAAAATAATATTTTATATTCGGCTATTCTAGTATGTTTTTTTAAATCTTAGGTTGGGGCACTAAAGTAAACAAATATAGTGAAAAACGTTCCAATATAAAGCTGAAAGTGATTTATTTCATATTCGGCAGAAAGGTGATCACTTATTTTCATGAAAGTTATGAAACCGGTCAAAATTCCACATTTGTACATCGATTCAACCTTTAAAAAATAAATTACGCACATATTCGACAGTGAATTATCAACCTCAAGCACTTTTTTAAAAAAATTAACCTTATTATAGAAAGTTAGGTAATTGATCTTGGTCAAATTAATTGCGAACTTTTGTTGTGGACATTCATTTTGCCTGCAATGAGTTTTCATGTTCGGGTAGATCCACAAATAGGACTTCAACGGCCATCTGCAGTAAAACGAAGATCTTAAATCTCACCTCGTTGGAAAATACTTTTAAGAACTATCAATTTTGAAGTTTCCGATAAACATATAGGACCAAATCCGCTAACTAAACACGTTTATGAACACAAATCTAAATTTATGGCCAAGGGATTGAAAACACCGAAAATCGTGAAATAATGACTGGTATTACAAAAGATGAGCCGACATTAATTGTAATTCAATCTTAAAAAAATACCAATAAAACAATTAAGTGAATGGAAAGTTCTCTTAATATAAACAAAATTGTATCTTCATTATGTTAGACGATAATTATATTTAAATTTTTTAGTCTAAATTACAGCGATTAATCACGTTAAAGACACAAGCCGCATTTTTAAAAATGTCGGTAGTTCTAAACAAAGAAATATTACTTTTCATATTCCCTTTCAGTTTAACATTCCTATTAAATTTTTTATTAGTATTTCAAAGCCTTTGGACTTGTGGTAGTGCCGGTTTGCGAGTGATAATCAAGCTTTTGTAAATTTTGGCACTATGCAGGTGATACGACCCAAACTGTAAGTCTTTACTATAGTCCTCAATATCGGTGTTAGATATAACCGAAAAAGTGATAATTTGGGAAGCATTAGAAGCATGCAGCTACCCGATTTAGGCATGAGGAATTAAAACAAAGCCGGTTAATTCTGCGAGAACACCGTTAGGCGCTGGTACCTTGAAGTGCACCTTTAACACACTAGCCCTAAAATAGTACACACTTCTCGGTCGTATTGCAAGTTCGTTTTATTACTTTCAACGGTGGCTTGTGGTATTTTTTCATGATTAACAACGCGTCAAGTAGGCTTAAAAGAACCAAACGGAATGAAATATATCATATTTTGCTGGCAATTTGCACCGCGAAACAGTAAGGGCCCACTCTGAGGGCAGGATATTGGCGCCCGTACTGTAGACAGCTTTATGGCAATAAAAGTAAGTTGGTAGGGACCAAAGTGCGTGCGACCTAATGCATCCAGAATTGTGTGGTCAGTAAAAAGGAGAATCCAATGGGCACCAGTAGAGACGGAAAGATTATTACCTTCTCTCAGCGCTGGCAGCCAAAAACCCAATCCAGATTTGGAATAGAGGAGCTATTTTGTCACGATGTAGGGCAGACTATGCGCAGAGGAAGGAACAATCCGATAATGCCGGTGTACGCTGGCCCCGCAGCCGCTTTGTTTTTGGCCTGATAACGTTTTTTGTCAGATACAGAAAACTTGTGAGGGAAAAGGTTGTGGTGGAAACAACGCTTCGCAATCACTTGATTTTATAAAAAAACGATCGAACAGCAGAGCAAACATTGGGTTACCTTGTATTTACCATGTCCCATCAGAGGTACCAATGATTTCTACCTTGACAATTCTGATAAAATTTTCAATTTTGTAATGCTTAATCGAGGAAAATGAGGAACAATGAGGTTGTTTACCGAAAACTTAATAATTTTCTTATTGAAAAAGGGTCAGGAATAAAATATTCCCTAACGCATAGGTCGTAACAAATGTAACGTTTGCTTTATGTTTGTGAACAAAGTACAATAAATACGAAATCTTGCTTGGGCAGTCAGATTTGGTGGATTGCATACGTTGCAGTAGGATGGAAGGGTAACTTACTCAAATCTGATTAAAATCATGGCTCCCGGTGGGGCCTCATAGCTCAGGTGGCTAGAGTGCTGGCTGTACTCGAGCCTTCCTCTTGCTGTCGTCCGTTTGAATCTCGCCATTGCCGCAGAATTCTTCACAAGCGGATCAACTGTTATATTCAAGTCTGCTAAAACCCCTTTAAATAAAAAAATATACAGATTTTTTAGTGAATTCGGTCAATCGATGTGAAACTGTCAAGGCCCTGGTTCCCAAGCACATGCACACGCATAAAACTTTGATACTCAGAGGAGCGAAATAAAGGAATCGTTGACTTCTTGCGTGTGCGAGGTAGTTTGACCTAAAAAAACCTATGACTAAACACGATAGAGTTATCTGCGTGACATTGTTTTGACAAACCCAATTTTCAGCTGAGCGCGCGAATGAGGACCCGTAGAGCTAGCTTGACGCCAATGGAATGTCCTCTCTTTACCAAATGTTCCATACTGCACGCATTGCGAGTTTGTGCTTCGATTTCGAGAAAAGTCATGCACATGCGTCACTGTCAATGAGCAGCGTCCTCGACAGACCTTTAGCGAGTCAAAAACTGCTCGTCTGTCCTTCTGACGTCATCTAATTATTTCTAGTACTTTTGGCTGAACGTTTTTTGAAACGTGTCTGCTTCTTGCTTCAGGCCATCCCCTGACATTTTACTGTGACTTTTGTTACTAGATCAAAAAAGTGATTAAACAAGTTTTTTTTGGCATGCTGAACTTATTTCATCCTTTTTTGGCAACTGGGAAAAAAAATTTGGCGGTTTCGGTGGGATTCTGAATCAGGGTTAGATGTCGGCACACCCAGAACCCAAATCACCTGGAATACGAGGCCTGGACCTAGAGTCTTAACCTTGCTCTCGCGGATCCGAATATTACCTAACCTGCTGAATTTTATAAAAAAATAGGGTACTCTGTAAACGCATTTGTAGGATTTTCAAACAGCATTGGCTTAGATTAAATGCGCACTTTTTTCAAAAAATTACAGTAGTTTATTATTTTCTTTTTATGAAGTCAACTTCTGAAGTAAGGAAACAGCTCTTGAATGAATTTAGCCCAGTGTGTGTTCGAACTCACGCCCACGCTATCAACAAATATTCTGCGCACAGATAGGCCTCATGGGACCCGCCAGGACTCGATGCGACAACAATCCGACTTCTCCACCTGCTGCCTTCACAAAACGCCCACATCGTCACCCCTGCCCCAATCCCTGCAGCCAGCACCATCATCGTCACTAGTGATCACACTCAAAATGCGCTGCGACAGCAATCGGCGTCTTCAACCCCCACCTCCTCCATCATCCCTGCCACAATCACCATGACACCGGCAGTGGCGACGACGACTACCACCTCTTCCAGGTGAGGACGCTCCTGACGCCAATCACCACCATCGTCCCCACCATCAGCAATGTGGACTCGATTTCAACCTGTCCCCATTACGATCGCACATTAATCCCCACGCATCGGTCTGGTCGGTCACTTGCCAATCCATTGCACAGAGACTGGCGAACCAGTGCCAGGACAAACTACAAATACACACACTGCATTGGTCTCAACTGCCCACACTTCCCACGCACATTCAGTCACCGTGTGGGTCTACTCGACCACATGCGTCTTCATGCTATTCTGCGGTAAACCTATTTTTTTAATCCATAACAGGATATGGACTGAGAACGGCAAACAGCAAAATTGAAGAGTCTTGGGGACAGGGTGGGGTATATGGCATAGGGGAATTTCCTAGGCTGAAGGGTTGCCGGTAAGAACAGAGGGTGTCGGGACTTGCCTATATGACCTTGAATTGTCACTTTTCGTGCACATGTGGTGTGATATCTGGACAGTAGGGGTAGCCTACACTGCAAGTCCACCGCAGGATAAACCACATCCCCACAGATCTCCTCATCTTCACATGCACAACAAATTAACACAACCGATATCACCCTCCACAGGCGCGAAATTGGTACATCGTGCGTAACTGGGATGCATACTCTTCGGCCCCTCCATGTGGCCTCTCTGCTGTATGTGTGATAGGAGTAGTCCATCACTTGATGTCAAATTCTGATGCGCTATGTTGGGACGATGTCAGGTTCGTTGCTTGCACAGACCGCCCGCTTTTAGCTCTGTCGTCCTCCTCTCCTAATTATAGCATCACTTGGTTGACCGGCTTGGACGCTGAACTGGTGCAGGGAGAGTGTGGTTGACTCTCAGCTCATTTTCCCCCTATAAAAATGTGACACGTTTGAAAATATAACTCTAAAATCCATGGTTTGGAAGGCTGGTAACGGACGGGATATTTCGGACCTCGCAGTTAGCACAGTTTGTGTTTAGGTGGAGTGTCCGACTGAGGGATTGAGAGTCAACCTGTAATGGCTCCCTCTGAATGTGACTCCTAGCGGGAACCGAACCGACCTTCCATCGTGTTGAGTTGAGTTCTGATTCATTGTAAGCATACAAGAGGGTGTTTGGCACGCCTAGGTGTGGAGTAACGCCGCGCCAGTCATCTGCATCCTTTTCCGCCCAGGATCTTCTTGGCTCTCTCATGACACGTGGTTTAGGTGGTAGAGGAGGGAGTGCGGTTGACGAGACAAAAGTCCACTAGCGGTACAGTCAGTGACGCATCTCATGAAGTATTAACTGGAATTATGTACTGCTTTTCCGACTAGGAAGATTGCTTAAGTGGGAAATCGGGTGGTACAATCAGATGATATTTCTACTTCGCTAAGAGGCCGGTTTTCGAATGCATCTCTTTTCATCCGCCTGAAAAAAGCACACTTGGCAAAATAACTAATTAAGTAATATGTACTTCTATAACAATATTCGATGACAGATAGTCTTTTCTGTACTCATTCGATAGCCAACCACGTCTCCTGCCAATTTTATACTTGAACAAAGGTTAGATTTCGGTTTAAAAATGTTTTCGATTTTCAGATTTTTAAGGCCGTAGAATGTACATTCAAATCGCATCGTATATGTCCATTTCTTAATGCTCCTCATGGAGTATGCCGCATAATCAACATTCTTTGCAAACTTTTAGGAGCAATCTATGGTATCTTCTTAATGGTCTATATGAATTTATGCTATTCCTATCATGGAAAGCAAACAGCTGGTGAACTAAAAATTATGCACATACATGCAAAGCCGGATCAGGCTCAAAACTAGTCAGCAATTGGAAAAAATATTTCAACGCAAATCTGCGCTTTTTTCGAGTAGATAATTTGAAGAAGACGAGTGTCGCTAGGTTATTAATTCAAGAAAGAATATTTTCGCTTGCTTTTTCTGTAAAATATCTTTTAATTAATAAAGGCATGCAACATCAATTTGAAAACTGTCTACTATTTAAGTAGTTATTGTTTGTGCAGACAGCCGAAAGGGCATGCATCTTTGGGATTATGCTGCAAGATAACAAATTTCCAAATCCCACTGAAGTAAACCTTCCTAATCGAAAACGCGTTTCTGCATTTTGGTCAAGACTGCATGAGATCGGTTGAAAGGCAATCATGCGCAATTCACTGTCTCTGCGCCAATCCTGCTGTGAAGCACACGGTGAGCAGCGTCTATAAAGACGATCAAACTCACATTACCAATGCCGACAAGGACGAGGGAGACTAAAATGAACATCTCTGGCTCATTAGCCATCATCAGTCGGTCATAAACCACCCCAAGTGGTGCTGCACCACGCGAGACTGGTTAAGAAACACAGAAGCCCTTACGAGAAGGGAAGCGCTGGCTGCGATCGTGCGCTTCTAAGGTCTACCAAAGGTGCACAAGCCAGGAGTGTCATTGTGTCCCTTCGTATGTTTACGTGGCACCCCATTCTTTGGGTTGTCAAAGTGGCTCTACCAGCGATTGTGTGTCCTTACTAAGGGTTCAGAGTGAACAGTAAAGTCTGCTGAAATGTTTTTGTCCCGCACCCAACCCCTGGAAGTGGAAGCAAAGGAGGTAATGGTGTTGTTTGACGTGATCTCCTTTTTCACTTCTATTCCGCTCGATCTCGCTATCGACACTTTTGGTGGTCTTCTCCGATGTATATATATATATATTGGCCACTTCTCAGGCAATAATAAAATTAATTTGGAATTCGACAATTTTTGCCTTATATTCCTTATGAGTCGAGGAGAATGTTGGCAGTCCAGGAATCAGATGAGAACTCTTTCAATCGATATATTGAGCTGTCGCCGGCATACACGGCCCTGCGCAGTCACTTTTGAATTGGCGTTACTAATGTTTGATTGGCTCCTGTCCCCATAACTGCTACTTGTTCGCTGTCGCTTTTCGCTCTGAAGATGGACTCCTGTACGATTGCGAAAGGTCAGATGAATGAAGAATTAGTTCCGGTGCTCGAACAGTCTTCTTCTTTTTCCCTACTGTATAATTATTTTCATCTTAAGTCCTTCAAATAGAAGATGCTCTTACTATTAAAGAATGAGGGTGTCTCGTAAATGGCCCCATTTTCCACTTCGCAGACTCTATTTAGGGCAGCCCTCAAATTCTGTGTGGTCAAAGCGGACACAGTTAAGAACTGTAAAAAAGGCTTTTTCGCGAATGTATTCTCTCGCTTCTGTAGTGTGCATTCGGCGGTAGATAAGATTGTTCCCACCTAGCTGTCAGCGTGTTCAGGTCCAGCCTCCGCCGTTAGACGCGAAAACCTCTCCAGTATTGCTTGATATCGGTCGCCGGTCACCATGGCTGCACTGCCAACTTTGTCCTAAAAAAGGAACCTGTGATGACCCACTCGACTTTTACCCCATTTTGCGCCATGATCTTGATGGAGGTAAATTCACGCTGATTAATGATCTTCGGAGTCTCCGGGCTTCGAACCTGTGTATTCTACGTATGCACTTAGCCATTAGGGTGAAGACAGCTTTACACTCCCGAGAAATAGGCCTAAAGCTGGCGTGCCTTCTGCGTTAGAACAGCTGACGGTTTATATGCGCTGTTCCTGTAGGAAACTCTTCACTTCAAATTCCAAAGGAACACATTTTCAAAATCTTAAAATAACCCGAAAAAGCAGAGGGTAGCGTGACTTATGGACCACCCTACAGCTTTTCAATTAGCTCAGGATATTCAAAGTTGATACTTTAACATTAATGCAGATGAGTAAATGTATGGCCTGCAAATTCCATTGGCAATTGGAGGCTGGCCACGTGGTCCAGCTGGTTGCATGGGTCGGCTTTCTCCCGCCGTCTGCGTAGGTTGCTTCCTAGGTCCTGCCTTAGCAAGGGCTCGGAAAGCTGTTTTTGGGTCGCTAGAGTCACCGCTATCCGGGAGATATTTCGGAATAGAACAGCGAATGATTTCAGTTTCCTATTTTAAATGCCATTTTTATAAATGTTCAACTGACCTGACTGTCCGTTTGCTCTGCGTTCGCCCATTGTACTTGCATAGTCAAGTGTCTCAATGCATAAACAGAATTTGGTGTGGTGTGCAATGGCAAAACCTCAGGTGTCTGTTTCATTGAAATATTTGAGCAGGACTGATGAATATGAGTTCAAATGCATTGTACGTCTTTTCAACGGGGCACCGTGACCGTTGCTTTATGGTATTTGAAGTATTGTCACCCTTAAATGATAAGGATATAATAACGGTCTTTTTCGGAACTGACTGCTCACGAAATTTTGGCCGTAAAGAATTGCTGCGCTCTTTGGATGAAGCGTGCCTGATGGCCACGTTTGAGTACGGTTACTTTGAGGCAACAAATTGCAACACCTAGTGTTCTAATAATTTTCCTCTGAATGTAGATGAAATTATCTGAAATATATTTGACATTGAGCTTAATAAATTATAAGCAGAAGAAAAAATCCAGTTTAAATCGAAGCACAAGTTGAAGACTTTAATTTCCAATCATCTGACAATACCCAGATCCACTAACGACGTGCGCTGGGTGAAAGCAAAATTTGTGGTGATTCGCATGAATACCCTAGAACCTCAATAACGCAGCGTACAGCTATAACTATAGAATATTTGTTTGCCCTAGCTGCATTAAAGCATTGCAATTTAACAATACTTTCTAAACCGGACAAAGGGCATAGGGTTGCTATTCTCAATCGCAGGGGCTTTGTAACAAAAATGAAAGCAATTTCGTTTGGAAACGCAAAGAAAGAAGAAACCAAGGCATTGAAAGGTTCCACCTGGAAAGCAATTAAATTTTTGCTGGATAATAAGCTGATGGATTCCTAAACAGCGCTATCCCTTATACCTAGAGATACATATATTCCTAGACTATATGGATTATTAAAACACATAAAAAAGATATACCTCTAAGGCAAATTCTTTCCATTTATAATACACCTTATCACAGATTAGCGCAGTGACTAGTCAAAGCATGAAAGCCAATTCAACGTCATTTTTCGACTTACACGATAAAAGATATTATTCAATTCATTGACGAAATCAGGTATCAAAGGCTTTCTGACAAACACATGATCTCCCTGGACGTTGAGTCAATATTTACTAACGTACCATTGGACAAAAAATAAACTGAATTTCTTCTCATGCTTCTGAAACTCGCCTTTCACCCGAAATTTTACGGGAAGTATTAAAATTGTGCATAACGAACGTCCAATTTCTACCTCACGGTCAATTATATAGTCAAATAGTCAGATTAGCAATAGTAAGTCCACTTGGTCCGAATTTTGCTGAAGAAGAAAAAGTCCTCCCGAAATTGAAAATAATCACACTTTACCGAAGACATGTGGATGATGTATTTGCGATTGCTGAGGACATTAAAGAGGCAGAAGATTTGCTTTCTACTATGAATAACCTCCACCCAAAGATAAAATTTACTATGAAAAATGAACAGGATAATCAGTTTTGCTTCCTGAACGTTCATATATTTAGAAAGGAAGATGGATACAAAAGACGAATTGTTTTCCATCAAAATACATGGAATAATTGGAATCCAGTTTGCATGATCACATTTTGTCTAGAAATTCAACTGCACATTCAAATTGCTCTTCGTTTCTTATTCTTCCTTTGTTTTGTACAACGACGGGGTGAAGTTGATAAGCCGGCACGTAATGTGTTGTTTTTAAATACATTCTGGTGTCCTCGCCTGTTTTTGAAATTCATACCGCGAAAACAATTTTCAAATTTAACTGAAGCCTTTTAAAGACCAAACCAAGCACACACACACCATTCAGAAGACTATTGACGAGCATACGTCTGTCTTGAATAAGCTGATAGCAAACGAAGAAGGTGTGATCACTGGAACAATAATTTTATTGGCCTGGCGTTTCAAACTTGCTCTCGAACATATCGTCAGGCGGAGCCGCAGATAAGGGGTGATGAACACAAAGGAGTGTAGTATGCATAGGGTACAGTTGGCATGCAAACATCCTTTCTTCACCTCCTTCCTCTAAATTGTTTCCTGACACTCGGCTCTTCGTTGATATCATAACTTCTCATCACCTCAGTACCTTTACATGTTTACAAGGCTAATGAAAACATGTGGATAATTAAAGAAATCGTGTTTTGTTTATATTTTCACACAATTAAGAAGGGGGTGGAATATGGAAGGTGGTTGGAGACCTTCAGTATTATCTATTTGGCAAAAACTGGGTAGGGCGGTTATTTGGAGCAGGTTTGGGAGGAGCAATGTCAGTGAGGGATGAGGGTGCGAAAAATACTATGCAGTAAGCAGGTTAATTTGCTCGCGAACAGGGTGAACGCGGCAAGTTATGTGCGCACAGAACAAGACTTTGCTACTGCTGCTGAGGATGATGCTGCTGCTGCTGCTGCTTGAAGTGTTGAGACGTATGGCAAAAACATCATCAATCTTTTTAAATCAAGTTCCTTGACTTCATCAACAAATTCATAGTTGTCTGTATAACCACAGATATGCTTGTTTACAGTCACAGTTATCGGTGTGATAAAACAAAATAAATTCACGGAGTTTTTTGGCAAACGAAGTCACAAATTTGCAAAACGAAGGTCTTAAAACTAACTCCTATTTGTTTTTCCGAAAACCATGTGATCTCTCATATCTCCATGTACCTGATTTTCGTGTATGCAAGATTAAATTTTCCGTTCTCTGAAGGGATATATTCAAAACTTTTCTAGCTTATCTCAACATTCGTTTATAGTGCAACGCACACAAACAAGGAGGATTGGTTCAGAAGTTGCAATAACGTAGGGAACCACCTGAAATTCAAGATGCGTCGGATTTGGCCCCATTTTGCCCAGTTTTGCCTTCAATAGATAGATCTGAAATGAACTGTTCCTTAGTAAACAGCTTTTTGCGCCTCTAATCAGTACAAAGACGCGAGTAACAACCTCGAATGTTTGCTATACAACCAGCATAAATTTCGAGGATGACATTTCATGAGTTAGGCCGTCTACTTTGTGTGATGCTTATTGGTATGTTACAGGCTTTGGTTATTCAACCAACGACTTAGCTATCGCGTGGTACTGGGAGTTTCGGACGAACCGGTAGACCGTCCTTGCAGTCAAGATGGGTTCGACAGATGAGAGGTATTCGAAGGCACGCCTGGTTATAAAATTATCTGCAGGGAGTCTTCCTAGACAGTTCGTCTGACGCTAAATTAAAGTCTTCTAAATCTCTCGATGGGCATTTTCGAAACTTTATAAGACGTAATATTATCACAGCATTTAATAATTTACCACCATTTTGCATGTTTTTTTAGAGCATATCGCATTCTGAGGTAGACAAAGTTATTCCCTTTTCACCGGCCCGTCCGTGTTTGCAACCCGCATCATTGATTCCTTCTTGATATTGGCTGACGTCTGATGTTCAGTTCAATTTTATTCCTTTATCTACCCTTTCTGTAACAGCTGTTCATTCTATAGTTTTTATCCTGTTGAAGTCCTATTGGCAGTTACCTTTAGGTATGTATTTGGGCCCCTACAAGGGGCTATGAGGAAGATGCGTCGAACCTACCCAGGGGCCAAATCACCCATAGCAAATGCCACACAAAGAGGTTGCCGTGGAACGCCTAGGCGCAGGCTCATGCCGCACCAGCCACCTGCGTCCGATCTTCTTGCCTGCGTTGGACACCGGACGTAGATGATTAAGGAGGAGAGAGTGTGGTAGATGTAACGAAAGTCACATATCATTAAAAATTAATTTACACGTTAGTCATCGTCGATGTGTCCACCATGTTGTGGAGCACACAGTGGACCACGCCGGAAACAACGGTTGATCTGTTGTTGGCCTACGGTGAGCTTTCCAGATCAAAGAATTAGAAATTTATGTGCCGAATCAAACTAAACATATGGCTTGCTTACGTCACATAATGCCGTAATAATAGTTCAACGGAGGCAGTGCCTAAACAAACACCCGACTGGATCCGCCACGACCAGTTTGGGGGTGGCGAGCAGAGATGAGAAGGGGGCGTGTTGTGGAGCAGGTCGGGGAGATTGGGAGTCGGGTGGTTGAACTGCCAATGTCTCAATGTAGCTCGGACGCCTTGTATGGCTGAAAATAAGCAATTTCCACCCCTGAGCACTTCAAAAAGCGGAACGCCCGATCTACCCCTTCATAACTTGCACTACCGCTGGTGAAATAATGACTCGCGGAGGAAGCAAAGAGAAGGAGGACAGAAATATTTCCACTGACAAAGACATAAAAGGGTCATAGAACATTCGAAGTCATAGAGACGGTGGTTTTGGTGGTGGTGGTGGTGATGGTGGTGCTGGTGGTGGTGGTGGTGGTTGTGGTGGTGGTGGTGGTGGTGGTGGTGGTGGTGGTGGTGGTGGTGGTGGTGGTGGTGGTGGTGGTGGTGGTGGTGGTGGTGGTGGTGGTGGTGGTGGTGGTGTTACGTTGCAGACTTCAGGTGGGTGATGCTGGGTTCACCCTGCAGATTTTGCAAAGGTTACCTAGCTGCGTGCCTTACCTCGAAACTAGCACATTCATGCTGAATATTCATTCCCATTTCGCCTCAAGTGTATGTTTGGCGGTATGATGTCCCTTTTTCTCATGGTTTGCCTTTATAACGTGTTTTGCTTACTTTAAGCGTTGTTGAACAATCTGCGATCAGTGGAAGACTCACGTTGACCAGACCATTTGTTACGGACATTGAAAAAATATGAATCTGCATGCTGGTTACTTCTGAAATTGAGAGAGGCATTTCCAGGTTCGACGTCTGTTCTCCTAATCACGAATTGCTCCTGCGTTCTCACCTATTCCATCCTTCACCGATATTCACAACTAGGTAATGACAGACAATGACGTTTGCTCAGTTCGACTAACTCGGTGATCCAACAGGTATGAAAGGGAATTATCAGATGGCAGGCTACAGGGTGCAGAAGAGGTGAGCTGCGTCATCTCCGTGAGCAATCTCTGCCGCAATCGCCTTCGTCGTTTTCCACCTAGAATTTGAGGAATATGGTCGAGAGAGACAGAGAGAGGAGGAGGAGGAGGAGGAGGAGGAGGAGGAGGAGGAGGAGGAGGAGGAGGAGGTGTTGGAGGAAGAAGAAAAAGAGGAAAACAGAAAACTGCGTTTGAACGTACTTTCCATGTCACCGGACACTTTTTAGATCTCAGATCATCGTTCCTGCACCCATTCGAGAAGGCTGACACTGTAAACAGACGTGGAATGGCGTGCCAAATTCACGCTTTGTGTATCGGCTACACTATGGCAAAGATAGTCTATGAGTTGTCTACTGCTGTTTCCTTTCAACTTATGGGATAAAGGAGAATGGTGCTTGGCCTCCCGACCCATGTCCTATGATTTTTGCAATGGGGCCTGAAATCGGCGTAATATATCTTATTGAACCATTGCTGTTCGAATAACGGCAAATGCAGACATAGCCTTATTTCTGTCTCGGCCTAAAGTAGTACGTCCAGTGGTTTAAACGAAGGCAAAATCTCCTTCTTCAGACCAACCTCAAACCAACCACTGAGCAGTAGGCGGAGCCACAAAAAAGGTCCATAAGTCTTGCTCCATTAACCCTACCCAAAGGGAAAACTTCTTTGTTGTTTCGTCTTAGACCAAGTCCTATGTGTTAGCCATGCGTCGAGTCGAATGGCATGATCATCTTGCTGGCGAAACCGACTGGAACTTGGCTTGTGAGTGATAATAGATGCAACT
Source organism: Schistocephalus solidus (assembly GCA_017591395.1). Classification (NCBI taxonomy): domain Eukaryota; kingdom Metazoa; phylum Platyhelminthes; class Cestoda; order Diphyllobothriidea; family Diphyllobothriidae; genus Schistocephalus; species Schistocephalus solidus. Next base: position 42,263 of record WEDG01002987.1, read on the forward strand.
GCAAGGGACAAACAATCATAAAAACAGGCACCTTCCGGGTGAGTTTGAAATAGGAATGCCGGTTCGAAGTACCTGGAAATGCCAACGCTCTATGCCCCCCGCGACCGCTCTTCTGCATTTGGTTTCCCAAATTCATATATATCTTGTGACGAAAACAAAGCATAAAAATTCACTTAAGAAAGGTTAAAGGACTACATAGATAAGATGACGTCAATTTTAGCAGATGATTTGACTAACATGCTCCTAACTGCCGACCCCGCAAAGTCACAGAACTCAAATATCGAAAAGGTATCGAAACGGCTCAAAGAAAGAAAATTAATTTCTTGAGTTCTGGCTAAATCTGTGAAACAGGATGAACCCAAGATTCTCAAAATAAACGGACATCCCACATTTCACAAAAGTGGCATCCCGCTGCTACCAATAGTCTCCTAAATCGGTGCACCGAACTATAAGATTTCCCAATGGCCATTTCATCAACTCTACGCACTTACAAAGAACTCTGAATCCTCTATCCAAGACTCTCTACAGTTCCTAGAGAAGATAAAATACTTTAGCAATACGTAACTGAACGAAGTATTACCGAGGGCAA